>MU855353.1:0-65716 GCA_033296695.1 Staphylotrichum tortipilum | reverse complement strand
TATCCGGATACCCATTCGCCCCAAAGGGGTCATGTGTCACGCCCGGTCGAGCCTTACGCCCGGCTGACAGAGCAAGCCCGATGTGACCCCGCGACGCCGAGTCCCCCGAGCCGCGCCCCCGCCGACCGACCAAGCAACAACCGCCGCCGCAGAGGGCATGCAGCAGCAGGAGCACTCGCATCGGCTTCCTTCCGAGCCAATCCGTTCGTGGCCGTCATAGTCTTTCCCGTCATGACCCAGACCCGACCCTGACCCTCCTCTATATCCCATCCCATCCTAGTAAGCGAGCGTCAAAGTTCCTCGAGCTCCCCGGCGCCGGCCCAAGCGGATGGGCGCGCGGATGCCTTGACCATATCCGTACCATCAACGGCATCCCCAGACAAGCTTTTAGACGCCGGAAGAACGTTTCCCCTTCATCCTGCCGCCCATAAACGCCTCGACACCCTGTCCATAGCCGTCTCTCTTCTTCTTCCTCCTCCTTCTTGCGGAAATTCATGCAAATAATGCGTATAAAAACGAGAGATATGTTTTTCACCCCATCACAATCCACTTCGTGCTGACTCGCACACATTACTCTACCCCAGATCTCTCTCTCCCACCCCACCCAAAAAGTCGTAGTACAAGAAGCAAAGCGTCTCTGCCACCTCTCTACCGATTCTTCTTCGCGGCGCCATTCGCCGTCCCATTCGCCACCGGCACAGCAGCGTTGCCATTAACCTCCTCAACCTCGGACTCCTCAGCATCACTGCGGTCGTCCTTGGCAACATTGTGCACCGCAAAGCGGTAGGCGATGCGCAAGATAAAAAACAGCCAGAACAGGTTGAGGGCCTGCAAGGAGCTGAGCAGGGCGAGGGTGATGACGAAGGACAGCGTGCACTTGTACTGCTCCGTCTCCCAGTTGAGCTCGTAGGGGCCGACCGTCTTGAACTCGGTGAAGAGGCTGAGGAGGATGCGCAGGTTGAGGAAGTGGCGCAGGTAGATCCAGACGCACATGAAGGTGAAGTAGTAGGGGCCGGTGAGCCAGTGGTCGAGGTAGTTAAGGGTTTTGGAGGTCTGGAGGGGAAGGCAAGGTTAGCGACGTAGGGAAAAGGGGGGGGGGGGGAAGAGGGGAAACCTTACGGCCAGGAAAAAGTCGCTAATGTCGTGGGTGATGTAGACGGCCAGGCCCATGTAGGTAAAATGGAAGCGGTAGCTCAGGCCGATGAGGGCCAGGCTGACGATGTGGTGGCCGACAAGCTCCTTGAAGTCCTTGCGCGGCTTCTCCATTCCCAACAGCAGGACAATGGCCTGCTGGGCCCAGTAGGCCGCCTGGAACAGGTAATAAAACTTGAACAGGGCGTCGTGGGTCTTGTGGGGGAAGGCCTCGTACATGGCGCGGGTGTTGAAGTACCACACGGGGGTGCGGCTCATGACGTACATGCCCGTGGGACCGAGGATGCCAAAGTAGAGGGCCGTGTACATCTGCTCCATGTAGCGGGCCTGCTTGCCGCGGGAGCGCAGGCCGGCCCAGCGGGCCATGGGGCGCAGGATCTCCTGCATGATGAACTCACGGGTGAAGGAGAGGACGACGGTGTAGAAGGAGACGAAGGCGACGTCCCAGAGGCCCTTGCCGTACTGGGGCAGCTCGCCGGGGCGCAGGTCGGCGTCGGGCAGGCGGTACGACAGGAAGATGAAGTGGTGGACCGGGTTCGACTCGGTCGGGTTCACGGCGAAGAAGACGAGGAAAACGAGCAGGATGACGAGCGGCAGCACCCAAGTGTGCTTGACGGCGATGCTGCGGGCGCGGCGGAGGGCAGTGCGGGCTTTCCGGCGCTTGGAGAAGCGTTTGGAGGGCGGGGAGGCGGGGGTGGTTGTTGATGATGAGGATGGTGTCGCGGGTTCCTGTAAGGGGGAAACAGGGTGCGCGGTCAGTGGCCTGGTGGTCTCTCTAGTCCCACATCCTCCTCGACAACAAAGTCTGGATTCTACACACCTTGGCGGCGCCATTGTGATGGGCAATGCCCGTGGCCAGCGAGGGCGCACCTGTGTCGCCGAGGCGCAGCTCGCTCCCGAGGATGCTCGACTTGCGGCGACGGCGGGCGCCGCTGGCGTCGGTGGTGGCGGACCGCAATTGGCGATCGGACGCCTTGGTGTTGAGGGGCGGGAATGGCTCGGAGCCGCCCGCCATGGCTGCGTTGCTTTTTTTGGTCCTTTGTCTCTGTCTCGTCGGGGCGTGTTTTGGATGTCTCTCGGTCGGGGCGAGGCCGTTTCGTTGCGCGCGGGCACGGCAAGGTCCGTGGTGGCTTGTCGTCGTCAAAGTCGTCAAGTCGTCAGGACAACGTCAATCAATCGATCGCTTCCCAGGGTGCGCAGGTCGGTTGGCAGGGGGAAGCGAGGAAGAAGAGGTGGGGGAAGAAGCTGAAGGGGAATTGAGAAGAAAAACGACAGGGGAATGAAACTCCCGTCTTGCCAGGCGAAGGCGATGAAGAAGTGAGTGCTTGGCTGATCTGACGCTGGAGACACACACACAGACACGCATCCAGACACGCAGACACACACACGCACTCTGCAGAAAGCAACCCCCTAACTGCAGCAGTCCAGACAAGCATAAAATTGGAATCCTCCGTCCGGGGCGTCGCGCGCCGCGGCCCACGATGCAGCTCCGCCAAGCTCCACAGGCAACGCGCAATGCCTGCTGAGGGCCACCCACAATCCACCGCCTGCAGCCCCCAATGCTCTCCTGGGGAAGGAATTGGACCCTGAAGTTTGGCAGCCGAGCGGCGCTAACCTCTTCTAGCGCCCCTCGCTGACGCCAAAATTGCGCCTGGGAGAAAAAAAGGGCCGCGACCCACCCGAAAACCCCTGAACCGCTGAAAACGGCAGAGGCAGGGTAATACCGTCAGTTACGAGGTACCGTATACATCGACACCAGAATCCAACGTCATGTCCTTCGACTTGGTCTCATTATCGTCGTGGACGGAGTGTGTCAAGAGTCGAGGACGTCATATGACAACTTTGACTTTGAGGCTTTGGTTGCCTTGTTTCAGCTTGGCCATTAACTGAATCTGGCACCGACCGGGTTGCACTCTATCCCGCTGGTGCCGCCGTTGGTGCCCACGAGGCTCACGGCGGCGACATTCAGCGAAAATTAACAATTGAATGTAATTGTGGTCCCCGAATCAAACACAAACCTCCAGTTGGCCTTTCGGCCAACACGGCGGTACATATAGTGCAACCCAGGCTTGTGAACGCGAGACCTCTGACACAGGCCCTGGTCCGAGATTTAAGAAGCTTCAACTCAACGGCCAGACAACCACTCCAAAAGCAAGGGAAAAAATATTCGAGAAGAGAAACTGCAGACTCATCTTTCCCATCTCCTTTTTTTTTGCATCAGAATACGTTGTTTGGTGGTGGAGTTGGAGATTTTGACCGGGGCCTTAGTCGTCGAGTGAGGCAGTAACGAACTTTCAGCAATGTACAACTGCTCAGCTACTATGTACAAGCTCTGTGTAAACAGACCTGAAAAAAGGGGGCGCGATGCGTGAACCGGCGGTGTATCTTTTGGGGGACCAACTGCCTTCACTTGGTGCCTTCCGCAAACTTCTGCAAACTTCGCAAACTATCCTCCTGCGATGACTTCACAGTGTCTTCACAGTGTTTATTTATTCTTACAGCCGATACGCCTGAGTAGGCTTGCCGGTCCGTCTTCTATCGTGTCTTCACAGTGTGTGTGGCGCCCCCTGACGTAACCTGAGAACTATTGCTCCAGTTATTCCAGCAACTCACCCCGCTGGATCCAAACCGCTATCGTCAGCTGTGCTGACTCCGTCCTGCCGTCAACCACTCCCGCGACTGCCCCTGAAGGCGGCCACCACCACCACCACCACCACCACGCTCTTCCCCTAGACACTCACCACCGTATTAACCACCGCAAGCACCCCAGCCGCGGCGTCCGTATTGCGCTCAACCACCTCCGCCGCGTCCCCACGGCGAGGATCACCACCACCACCGCCCTCACCCCCCTGATCCTCCTCATCACCCCCCCTCCTTCTCCCACCATCCCCATCCTCCCCCTCCCCCTCCGCCCCGGACCGCCCAAACACCCTCATAAACCTTGACTCAGCATTCAAAATTCCCACCCCCACCGCCAGCAACCCAAACAAATTCACCATATCCACCAACTGAAACCCCTCCCCTTCAGCAGCACCACCCTTCCCCCCACCCCCCCCCTCCCCCCCCCCCCCCCCCTACATCCCCCAGCTTCATTCCCCCCTCCAGCGAACCGCGCATCAGCCACCCCGCCAGCTAGCCGCACAATCATCCAGCACGCGAACCCGCACCCACAAAACCCAACCCAGAATGCGCTCCGCTTGCCGCGCGCGCACCGCCCCCCCAGGTACAGGAGGATGTAGCACACTGTGAGGAGGGCGAGGGTGGCGGACGAGACGATGCGGAGCCACATTTTTGTGAGGGCCGCGTGCTGCAGAACGCTGTTGTTGTTGCTGCTGCTGCTGTTGGGGGAGGTGGTGATGTTCCCGTCGCCTGGCGAGGGCGGTGGTTGCAGCGGCAGCTGGTAACCGGCCATGCCCGTGATGAGGGAGGCGAAGGCGGGGGCCGAGACGGCGAGCATTTTAGGGAGGCGGCGCGGGATCGCGGGGGTCGCGGCCGCTGCGAGGGGAATGAGGTGGGCGAGGAGGAGGGGGCGGAGGAAGCGCGGGAGGTTGAGGATGGGGGGGGGGGAAGTGGGGGGGTTGGAGCTTGTTGGGTGGGTGGTGCCGCTGCGGAGGGCGAGGGCGGAGTGGGTGCTGTCGAGGTGGTCTGGCGGCGTGGTGTCGGGGAACCATTGTTTTGTGATGGATGGCTGGGACGGCCACGTTGCCTCGCCTGGCTTGCCCTCTGTCAGGGACCGCCAGCTGTCATGTATGGACAGGTGGGAACCGTCAGGCAACGGGGTCCCTCCTGGCCGACGACGGACGAGGATCCTGGTCTGTGAGGGGTCGCCATTCAAGGCCACTGACTCCTGACCCTCGACAACCTCGGTGTCGAAGCGAAGGCCGCTGGTGGAGAAAAACTTCGGCCGCACGCCAATGGGGCGCGCCGGGATGGCCAGATGATGAGAGAGCCGGGTACTGGGCTGTGCCGGGATGGCGAGATGGTGGTCCAGCTGGGCCGTCTGCGGCGCCCGCTCCGAGGCCTTGGCGTACCAGTCCTTCACGACGCCAGTCCAGACCTCGCGGTCCTGAATGTCGTCGTCCTCGATAGCCATGCGGTACCGGGCGAGATCTCCCAGGCACTCAATCCACGTATCCTCGAACGCCGGCACGGTCTCGTAAAGCAAGCCTATCATCGAGTAAGCCATGTAGATGAAGGTGAGCATGTGGTCCTGGCTTTGGGGCAGCTGGTGCCGCAGGAGCTCGAGGAAGCTGTGGATGCCGTGCCGCCACATGCGGGCGGGCATGGCATACTTTTGGGCAACCCGCCGAAGGGCCGGTGAGGCCCTGGGGTGTTGCGACGCCAGGAAGAAGTCGTGGTGCTCTTGAAGCAGCGTGCGATGGAGGGCGATGAGGGCCTGCCACTGTGCGTTGTTGAGGTTCTTGGCGTCCTCGCTCTCTGTGGTGAGCGCATTGTTGACTTCGATGCACTTGCTCTCAACCATGACCAGACCAGCGTAGATGCCCTTGACCTCTGCGACGAGTTGCTCCTGTGAAATAGCCCGAGTCTCAGGCTGCTTGAGAATCTCACCCGAGTTATCGATCGGGGGAGGGGGAGGACGCATGTGCCTGTGGGACGGAGTGCTTTCCCTCCCGGGCGAACGCATCATCTCGCGCGAGGTGCTCTGCTTCCAGGTCGCGAGGCTGGTCTTGGACAACGGAGTGACTCGGGACTCCATGGACGGGGTGGTAGACTGCCGCTCTGTCTGTCCGATCCGCTCGGCCCTGGAAACCATCATGGTGAGCAATTGTTAACTGTGCCTGGGGTCCTGGTCCCATGTTGATGAAGGCCTTACTTGCAAGTGGCACCCTTTGGGAGGGGATCGCTTGGAAGGGGATCGCTTGGGAGGGGATCGCTTGGGAGGGGATCGCTTGGGAGGGGACCGCTTGAGAGGGGATCGGCTTCCTCGACCCCGGTGGTGACAGCCATCTCGAGGTCAGAGTGCGGTGGCGGGGGGGGGTCGGCCATCGTCCCAGGCACAAGCACCGAGGGGTGATGGTGCGTCGACACTGTTGATCAGGCCAGGTTTAAAGGGCGAGGGGGGATGCGGGAGATGAGGTGGACTTTGAATGAAGTGAGCGCCCGGCTGGTTGCAAGAGAAAACGGTGCGACACTCAAGAGGCCAGAAACTTTGGGCCAGAGTCTTGTACCCCCCTTTACCCGTTGAATGCGCGGAATTATCAATGGGGCGCGAACCACCCCGCAAGTGCCATGCCAGCGAGCGTCAGCGCCATCGCTGGCGAACCACTCCGCCGCCACTCCCAGGCTGACGAGGCAACCACCCAGCCTTGCCGGGGACGTCTCATATGGAGGCCTCCTCCGAACAACCTATCGGATGCCGCCAGCCTGCTCATCGCAGGGGGACGCGGTCGCCTTGCGAGGGATTTTCGCTCCGATTTGGAAACGCGGTGCAGGTTTCGTCGCCTCACCGGATGACTTGCGGGAGGACGATGGGCGTGATGGCGAGGCTCATGTAAGTCGGTCACCACCTCCAGCGCGGGTAAGAGCCTCAGAGTCGTGTCATGTCCTCAACAAAATTCAAGCTTTGATATCTCCAAGCACGAGTTACCAAGATGGCTGGTGAGTGGTAAGAAAGCATACTGTCCAGTCCCCTCAGTGTGAGGAGGATACTGACCTTGCAGGTTCCATAACCACCGAGTTCTCCCCGATCGCCCCGAAGACCCAAACCCATTCTGGTCTCCCATCCAAGAGGGCGTCCACCATGACAGCAACGTCGCCAATGCCACCGCCCTCGGTCAGACAGGAGCAGCTGGCGATGATGGTCGGACATACTTACCGTGCCTCTACCTGGCTTTTCCTGCCGAGGACAGCGGCCGAGACGGGGTCATCCCGAGCGGGAATGGAACCCCCGTTACCGACAGACGCTCTCGTTCTCGAAAGCCACACGGGCTGTTTGAACAGCGAGCAACCACCTTCACAGATCTATTGACAGACCCAGCTTTCCAACAGCCCGCCTGGCAACCCGAGCCGACCCCGAACCCGGACAACTCGAATGAACCGATAGCACCGACGGTCCCTCAAGGCGGAAAGCAACTGCGACGCGAGATCTCCAGCGAGCCGGTAGCACCCAAGATGCGGGAAGGCGGAGAGCACCTGGGGCGCGAGGTCGCTTGCACATGGGAGCTCCTCGAGAAAGGGCAGCCGCACTTCGAAGCCACAACGGTCCATATCCGCCCACCACGCTTGGGAGCAGATCCGCAGCACCGCGCCCACAACCCATCCGACCCTTGCCGCCACATCCTCACCTCCATCGACATCGCCAGCCTAGCAGCAGGCGGGCTGATGACCGCTACCATCCTGAACTTCAACCAGAATGTCCCGGGTGAGCGCCGGCCGGCACACCCCCCCGCCCCGCCCTTCCGCTAATCCCACCGCAGGAACCTGCCCCTCTCCCTCGGCCGATCCCCGCTGGGCGGCATCCATCCCCCTGCTGCGGCACATGCCCCAAGCCCTGCGCTGCCCCGACCCATCGACATACGTGCTCGCTCTTTCGGTATATTCCGCAGTCGGGATGTTGCAAGTCGCGCTCGAACCGAGATACTGGGCCGACTGCGGGTTGGTGGCGGCGCTCGCCACGGTAGGGGCGGGCGGGGTGTATGGACCTCGTTATATGGTGGATGTGCTCATTCTCGGCGGGTTTCTCAGTTTGGTGTGCTCCAAGGTTGTTGCGTGGTATGTGGACTACTGCGGCAGGGGGGAGCGGGGAGTTGGTCGGAATTGAGGTCGTCGCCTTGCCATATTTCTGTATCTCTCTCGCTCATAGTGTTAGCAATACCGATGGAGAGAATCAACCCTGGAAAAAACACTTACACCGACGTGGCTATCTCCGGCCTCGGTTGAGGACCAAGACGTGCGCGACACGTAGCTCTCACAAAACACCCGACAACATCCAAAAAGCGAGTAGTTCAATCATGACATTCATAGCACCCTCGCTGCGGCGGTAAATAGTGCATCAACATCGAGGTAAATCCTGCAAGAAAAAATGAGAGAAAACAGAACAAGAAACTTGAGTCCCAACCCCGACCAAGATGATGAGCAAAAAAAGGGAACAGCCATACCAGGTCCAGAAACTCCTCAAGATAGATCAAACAGATCAACCATCAAATCAAAACATCCATCCATCCATGCCCCTATCCCATAAAGTTCCCTTGGTATCCATCCCTCATTTTGTAGAACCAGTCCCAAGATATAATCTCCCCAAGAAAAACACCCAACCCCCATTATCGGCCAAAAATGCTCATTAGATCACCCGCAACCAGGCAAATAACCCCACAAGACACTCAGGAACTCAAAACTCTTGACGTCCCAAATCCACCCCCGACCCGTTCGCAGGCGTCACCCGCACAGTCGGCGTCCCCTCTTGCCCCTGCACCAGCGGTGAACCCGGCGCAGGCACAGACAGTCGCCTCGTAGGAGGTTCCTCTCCCGTCCTCGACGCGCCGCTCTCTCTCCGCCCACCCACCACCCGTTGCTGCTCCGCCTCCATCAGCTGCGCCAGCGCCGCCCCGCGCCTCGGGGGCGCCGGAATGACCGTCACCGGCAAGCTATCCGTGTCTGGCGTCGTCCTGAACTTCTCGCGGAGCCGCTCAGCCTGCGCGGCAGCAAAGTCCTCGAGGAGGTCGCGGAAGTCCCATTTGTTGCTGCCTCCGCCACCACTTCCGCTGCCGGCGCTGCCGTCCTTGCGCGAGGCGGTTTCTTCGGCGGCGGTCGGGGTGGAGGTGGCGGATTCGAGGTCGGTTGGGCGGGGATTGGGAAAGGGCAGGCGTTGCGTGAGGGCACGCCAGCGGCTCGTTGGGGGGGCAGGCTCGCGAGGTACTAGGGTGGGTTGGGAAGGTTGGGAGGGGGTTTCGCCGCCCTGTGTCGAGGTCACGTCGTCGCTTGCGCGGCTTGAGGCGGTGCTGTTGCTTCGGGTGAGGGGGACGGTGGTGTGGGGTGGGGGCGGGGTGCGGGAGGTGGTTTCGGTGAGGGGGTGGTAGCGGATGGCGTAGACGGTGCTCGCGGCACTGGCCGTGTCTGTTCGGCTGACGGGAGTGACTGCTGGCGCCGGTCTGGCTGGCCAGGTCCTTGCTGGCCAGAGTGGTGGTTGGAGGAATCGTATCCTGTCGTGGTTGGAGGATTGGGTGTTCGGGGGATCTGAGGGAGCTGCGGCGTCCCTGGGCCTGGATCGTGACCTGTATCGTGCTGTGATCGATGTGACAGTCGGCCATTTGCTGCCTGTCTCGGGGGCGGCCGGGTCAACGCTCCGCGTAGTTTCGACGCTGACCTCCTTGTCCCCGTCGTCGTCTGGCTTCCTCCGCCTCCTCAGGCCGCGATTTGAACTTGCCAAATCCAGCATCTCATCTCCATCAAACACCTCCCGGCCGAGAATCCCGTCCTTCTTCTCTTCTCTCTCCAAGGCCTCGATCCGCTCCACCCATTCCCATACAATGACGCTGGCGGCGGCGGCGCCAACCCATCTGACGTACTCTCCCCACCCAGTAAAGTCGGGCTGAACGATATCCAAAATGAAAAATACAACGGGAATAAGAATGGCCAAGAGTGACAGAGCCGCGACGAGACACATGTTCTTCATTCGCGGGTGCCAAAAGGCGTACCGCTTTTTGAGCAGGGAATAGTAGATAACCCAAGCGGCGTATAAAACGCCCAAGGAAAGGGTGAAGAGATAGCTCAGGGCGGGGACAGCATGCTGAAAGTCACCGGGCCGGGCGACGGTGCCCTGTTCGAAAATGAAGCTGTTGAGAGATTGGAAAATGACATCGAGGGTGATAAGGGCAAATGCGGTCCATTTGATGATGATCTTCTCCCGCTGGCGCGGGAATAGGCGGATGAGGGTCTGGGCCTGGGCTAGCCAGAGAAAGGTGTTGGATATGATGCGGATGATCTTGAGCTCGTTGCCGCCGAGCACCTCCATCTGCAGCCTCTTTGCGTTCTGGACGCCAAAGGAATACTGCTCCTCGGCGGCCTGGAAGGTGGCGGCGCTGGCGATGGTCAGGGAGATGGCGACGGTGAGGGCGGCGACTTTTTGCAGCCAGGGCCGGCCTCCAATGGTGGCGCCTGTCCCCCCATTTGTGAAACCCCTCCGGCCCAAGACGACGACTCCGCCGTCGAGAAAGGACCGCGGGGTGACGAAGAGGATGATGACGACTGTGTACGCCACGACGGTGGTGGCGGCGAGGGCGTAGCACTGGGGAAAGGTTGACGCGTAGAAGGGGTCCTGGAAGTCCGAGTAGGCCCACCCGTCGTCGGTGGGCATGGAGGCCTGGACGGTGTCGTCGATTGAGACGGAGCCCCCTCCGCCGTTGGCGATGATTGCTGGGGGCGTGACGGGGGTGCAGACGGGCTTGAAAGCGGCGGCGGCGGTGAGGGTGACCAGCTCGCCGTCGGGCATGGAGAGGACGCCGCCGACGGGCAGGTTCAGGCCGCCGCAGGCGCGGGCCACCAGTGGCATGCCGGTGACCTGGGCCGCGGCGGCCGTCAAGCCCGTGACGAGCTGCCGCGCCTCCATGTGGTTGTGGTGTCGCGGGCGGCTTTCGCCTGGGTTTTCGTCTATCGCGCAATCGCCATGGAAGGCGGCTGGGTAGTCGAGGAGCGACTGCTGGCGTGCTCGCTGCTGGGTGACCACGGCGCAACCGAGTGCCGGGTCCCGCTGGAGGTCGTCGTGCGTGGTGGTGGTGTGGTCGGTCGGGTGGCTGTGTCGGCGTCGTAGTCGTCGTCGGGTCGTCGGGCGGTCTCGCGGTCGGGCGGATTGGCGTGCACCTCCCCCCTGATCAATCCCCCTCTGAATTATTTCCCCCCCTTCGGCGGCGTCTATCGCGAGTCGAATACCGGGTCGCGCAATCGGGGGCTCGCAAGCCAAGAAGATGTCGTCGCGGTGTTTGGCGTGGCGGATCGTGGGAAAGGCTGGGCGCCGAGAAATCCTCGTGGTCGGGACACGCCTGGGGTCGCCTCTTGGAGGGCAGCGCCGAGGACACGACACGCAGCTGCTGCAGAGCGCCAAAACGTCTCTTGTGCAACCAGAGGGCACAGCGTGTGTGGGTGGCGGCGGCGTGGGGTGCTGCGTGTTCGTTTCGCAGTTTGTTTTTCCGATTTCCTTCCGGGGTTCGTGTGTTGTTGCTGGTCGCTGTCTCGAACTTGTTTGAACTTTGACTCAATAGCCGGAAAGCAGGAGGGCACCCTCTCAGCAAAATCCCAGGGGGGGGCAGATGAGGGTGGCAGAAGGGTTCAGAGCAGAGGCACAGTGCATGGACCGCAAAGGGACACGGTCTCGGGAGGGGTGGGCCCTTTGCCCATTCTGGCAACCATTTTGAGAGCAAGGTGGGGAAGAGGCGGAAGAGGCCAGGAGGATGGGGGGCGAGCGAGTGAGTGTGGCAGGAGCGGCGGGACATCACTCAGGTTCACCATGCCGCGGGCGATTTACGACTCGGTTTGCCTCTCTGCGCAAGACAGGAACGAATGGAATGAACTTGGCCTCCCAAGTCGCGCACCAAGTTTCCCTAGATTGAAGATTATTACGCCGCGATGCCAACAACCTCTGCAGCCCGCTATGAAATCTCCCGCTCTCCCGCCCACAGAACAGGATAACTGACAAGCAGGACGATTGGGGGAAATGGATCGTTAATTAGCGCTTATCACCCACGAGTTTTACCCCTGCGGGGAGGATCAGGCAGGGTGGGACCCCATACGGCCTCCGCCGGGTCGCACTGTGTGGCCTCATGGACCACCACCCACCCCCGTGACCCAATTCGTACCCACCCGCAGCGAGATTCTGTCTGGCAGCGAGGCGCAGTCCGCTGGCGAAAATGAGCGAGAGACGGCCCGCACACTTTGGACAAACGCGGAGACCAAGGCCGCTGCTCGTTTACTTGGTATTGCGGCGATCGCCACAATCTGCGCGCGAATGCCGTGGCCTGGTTTCGCGGTCTTGCGGGCGGGTATTGAGCGTTGCCCCTCCTGTTTGGTGGTTGAAACTCGAGGGACAATGGCATTCATGTTTCCCGTCCCTTCTTCATGGCTTGGTCCAGCCATTGTGACCCACCGCCGATGGGACGGAAACAAGCTTTGAGAACGGGCTAGGCGAGCGGCGGCCGGGCCACGCCGATGAGGGTACGGGTCGTGGAGGTCGGGTGGTGTCTGACCCGGATTGTCCTCGAAAAGGATACCAGCTCGCAGGGGAGAGGGGGAAGGTGTGGCAGCGCCGATGCTCACTCTCTTTGCACCTTGGACTTTCGTATTCTCGCTGCCAGACAATCATGCCCTTGGCCACTTCCTCCTGCCTTGCAACGCAATTTTGCAGGCTGCGTTGACCGAGCAACGAAACGCCCACCCGTGAGAAACTCGACCGAGTCGACCCCTCCTCGGCTGGATAAAGCATCTGAACAATGGCTGCCCTGGAAGAAATCCAGTGGCATCTTCAACGCAGCGCCCGCCAAGAGGCCCATCATGCTGGCAGCCGGATCTTGGCAAAGGCTTGTCTTGTGTGGGGAACCGGCTTGGCAACGAACAGCGGGGCTGACTGCGTTTGCTGACGCCGCCGCGGGGCAGCTCGGGGCTCGGGTGTGCGACCTGACCAAGGGAGGGGTCCGTACGGAGTAACTATGCCTCTTGTTGCGGCGTCGCTGTGTTGTTGGGTTGGAGGAGGGGCATGGGGGTGTGAAGGGGGAAGTTTGATCTAGATAGATACAGAGTTGGTAACCTAGCAGGTGGGTGTTGAACCTGACATCCTCCCGGAGAGTAAGCAGGGAGAGAATATTGGGCGCTGACTGTTGTCAGATGCTCGCCGTGTTTCTCAGAGGCCGCGGGGAATGCAACACGAAGGTGTATGTAGGTATGCACTCTACAATATCCGACGCGATCTCGGGCGTGCTCTGCTGACGTGGGACAAGCCGTCGGAATCCCCAGGCAGTCACTCGCTGCGGCAGATGCCCGCTCTGCATTGGCGCAACCTCCGTCGGCTCAACCTCCCATTACCATCATGGACACAGGCACTCCGATAGGTCGATACCTCACAAGGCGGACGAGCTGTTTCAACGCCGGAATGCTCTTACCCAGCAGTCCAAATTTAGCTCTCCTTGCCCTGACTCGAGGACACCATCACACAAGCGGGGAGGAGCGGGGAGGAGCGGGGAGGCAGGGTACGCCCGAATGCCGATGTCGACCTGGCAACGAGACGATGCTGTTGGCTGCGCTCCGTGCTGCTCAAAACGAGGAGAGCAGGTCCTCATACGGACTCGAAACTCGGAGGGGTTTTCTGTGCTCCGGTCCACGTCCCTCTCTGCCTCTGGAAAGGAAAAGACGCCCTTTCGCGAGCACCGTGCCACATGACTATACATTCTGTAGTGATAACAGCCATCCGCATGTCTGCGCTTCCAAAGAGGCACGGCAATCCGGCGATATTGGGCCTTCATGCCTCGCCTTGGCTCCAATTCTGTTGGCAATGCGATTGGGAAAGACTCCAGTGGGCGCGGTGCCCGATTTGATTTTCGATAGCCGGGCAATGTGGGGTGGCCGGATAAGGCTAGGCTGCCTTCCGCTTCTGGGGCCCAGCCCCTGGTGAGGCCCAGCGAGGCCCAGCGTTTCAGGTTCAGTGTCTGTCTCCTGTCAAGTTGCCTTTTCAGGAGTGTGGAGACGTGTTTCCTCCCAGATGCAATCCATCATCAATCCCCGCCCCAAAAAAAAAAGTGTGCTTGTGTGTCAATCGAGGGATCGTCTCCAATGTTTTCTTTGCCCAAGAACGCCCCAGCTCAGCTGCCCATACGCCATTGTCGACAAGCTGACCGTCGGCGTGCGCATGGGGCAAACCGGGGCTGCAAACTGCAGAACTTCCTTGATGAGCTGGAAAGCAAAGGGCATGACCCAACTTTTGCCTTGCCCAGCTGGATTCAGCACAACCAGCGGCCCACAGCCCGTGCCAGGGTCGTTTTTGTCACAGTTCCCTCATCCGCCCTCCAGGACCTCAGCACAAACCGCTCGCTTGTGACGACATGCACTGTGCGGCCTGAGCAGAGTGGTATCAGCAGCAACCCAGTCGACAGGAGGCATTGCGACCGCCGCCGAGGAAGAAGGACCCGTGGATCTCGACCGAGTATTCTGTATTCCATACCCACGGATAACGAGGGACATCCCTCGCGGATAAGGTCGCCGTGGTTCATTTCAATTGCGGTCGCCCTTGGGTCGCCTTTGGGTCGCCCACCCATTTTCTGGGCCACTGCCCCAGAGGCGCCAACCGCTCCTGGGCCTAGCGCGCTCTTCCGACAGCGCCAAGCGACTGCGCTCATCCCTGCAGTCCGCCCAAAAGCTGGCGACTCCAGCCGCAGGCGCAGGCCTGGGGAAAGTTCAGGGGTTCCCGTCATTTTCGTCCCAAGAGGAGGAAGCGCATTCTGCAATTGTGCCATTATCCTTCGAGATCCCGACGCCCAACGACAGTCGGCACTCCCCTCCGGTCGCCCAGGCTGCCGTCGTTGCGCAGAAAAGGCGCAGCAGAAGCAGACGCGGGCTCAGTTGCAGGGCGCTCGCTCGAGGATTGCGCCGCGCCTGTGCGGACGAATTCCACAATGACCAGGCCCCAGATCATTCGCGCTGGTATGTCCCCCAACCCTCCCCTTCATCTCGCCTGCCCCTGGGTCTTGGGGTCCAGGATCCGCGCCCCCTTGTGGCTGCGAGAGGCCCACGCTCCTGGCCTTGCTTGCTCGACTCAACTTGGCTTTCTGCCTCACCCTCGCCCTTGACGCCCCCTGTCCATGCCGTGCTCGACCGTCGGTCCCTCGGACGCTTTCTCTGCCCTCCCTCTTTGCCCCCCGCCGCCGCCGCCGCCGCCGCCTGTTCGCTGCCCTCGCTCAACCTAATAGCTGACCCTGCCTCGCGCCCGCTCCAGACACCATCGACCTCCAAGCCTCCGCGGCGCCGTCTACCCAGAGGCATCCCCGGGCTGCTCCCGACGGATCCATCGCTCTCCACCAGGCCGAGACGCTCCGCGAGGTCGCCGTGGAGAGTGCCGAGGAAAATCTCCGGAGCCCTCGTATCTCGTGGGTCCCCGACTCGGACGACATCCAGCAGCACGCCCTCGCCCTCGACTCGACGAACCCCCTCGACCCGTCCCCCGCGACCGCCGGCCCGCGAACTGCCGCCTCCGACTCCAAGATGCGCGGCGGCGCCCAGCAGGACGCCCTGGCCATCGCCCAGAATGGCGGCCACTCGGGCACCGAGACCGACGAAGCCGACCTCGAGGGCGACGCCGAGGTCGACATGGACGACGACATGATGGACAAGATCTCGAGCTCGCCTTCAATTGAAGACGGTGGGTCAACCTCTGCTCTCCCGGCTCTGCCCCCGAGCAACAACCCCGACCCCAGCCCAGATCTGGCAGCAACCCAGTGTAGCCCCCCCGCGGCTGCGGTGGATAATAATGTCTGCGACACGAGGTCATCGTCACCATACCTCGAGAGTCCTGACCATCTGCCGCTGCGGAGTGGGGCTCCAGAAGGCGTCCCACCCGCCATCACACTGCCTTTCCTTGCTCGTAGCACAAGTCGCCATCATCATCATTGTCATGACGGTGAGTTTGAGACGAGTACCACCGCCGAAGACGAAGGACCCAGCGAGACTCGCCGCGCCGCGCGAGACCTTGACTTCAACAACGACAACAGCTCGCTCTAGGGGGACGAGGATCAGAGTGATGGAGTTCAAGGACCTGCCGGGCTTGCGCTGCGGGAAATCGACAGAGATGACGGACAGGGAAGCAACGAAGATGATGACTTGATGATACCTTACGAGCCCGAGTCCGACGATGACAGCGAAGAATACTATGACGACGACGGCCATGATGGTGATGATGATGATGGCGACTCCTTCGCCCTCTTGGATCCCCAATTCATCGACTCCGGCTGGGGTAGCGAGTGCTTACAAAAGACAGAGGACATCGATTTCGATTTCGTCTACGCCCTCCACACCTTTGTCGCGACCGTCGAAGGCCAGGCCAATGCGACAAAGGGCGACACCATGGTCCTCCTCGACGACAGCAACAGCTACTGGTGGCTAGTGCGCGTGGTCAAGGACAGCAGCATCGGTAAGCCTGTCTGGCCCCTTCCGTCCGATGCGGTTATTTGGGACTAATGGGCAACCTTCTCTTAGGTTATTTACCCGCAGAGCATATCGAGACGCCAACAGAGAGGTTAGCTCGGTTGAACAAGCACCGCAACATCGATGTAGGCCAAAAGAATAGTGCGCTTGGACGAGGGGAGAACTTGTACTAATATGCCGCAGCTTTCCGCATCCATGCTTGGAGACCAACCCGACAAGGCGAAAAACACAATCAGGACCGCCATGAAGAGGAGGAAGGCTAAGAACGTCCAGTTCGCGGCGCCCACCTATGTCGACTATTCCGAGTTTGATTACTCAACCGAGGAGGAAGATGGTGACGCCGAGGTCTTTTCGCCGCAGCAATCACAACAGACGCAACAGTCCCAGCAGTCAACCGGCGACGAGATGGAGGACGAGACAGCGAAGGTGGAGCCCTTGAAGCCGCGGTCACAGCAAAAGCAGCAAGCAAAGGCCGAGGCGAAGCGGCAGGAGCCCACCAGCGATGCCGACTCATCATCATCAGCCGCGGCCGCCAACAAGACGATGACCCGCGTCGTCGAGGAGGTGTCGGAGGTCAAGTCAGATGGGCCCAAGAAGACGAGCAACGGCACCGTCCGGGACTCGTTCTTCAAGGATGACACGGTTGAGACCAAGAAGATCACCCTGACACCCAACCTGCTCCGCGACGACAACGGTCCCCGGACCTCGAGTGAATCTAGGGAGGTGAAGCCGCGCCCGAGCCTGGACAAGCTCGACAAGGACATATTTAGCAAGGACGACAAGAAGAAGAAGAAGGACAAGGACAAGGACAAGAAGCCTGGCGGCCTGCGGGGTTTCTTCTCCCGGAAGGATAAGAAGTCGAAAGGAGAGGACGACGACGACTCGATGGGCAAGCGGTCGATGGACGCCGACATCATCCTGGAGAAGGATGAGGACGAGGAGCCGCAACTATCGCCAGAGAAGGGAGGGCCTCAGAGGAACCCGAGCAAGCTCCAGAAGCAGCAGCCCCGCGCCGAACCATCCCCGACCAGGAAGCCCAACAGCGCTAGGGATGCCAACGGGATGGACGTCAAGTCGTTCCTGTCGGAAGGGCGGGTCAACAACGTCGCCAACAACCCGCCGGCGTCGATGCGCCTCGTCGAAGCGAGCCCGAAGGGCTCCCTGGAATCGAGCCCGCGCGACCAGCAGCGGCCAGACAAAAGCCCGCTGTCCAAGGCGTCCGCTGCCAGGGCAGAGCCCCGGCTGGAAAAGACGACCCGCGCCAAGGCCCGCGTCGAGCTCGACGAGTTCGACTCGGACGAGGACCTCGCGCCCGAACCGACGCGGCAAGCGCCCGCCCCCCAACAAACCACCCCGCAACAAACCCGCTCCGCCCAAGGCCCGCCCCCCTCAACCGCCGCCGCCGCTGCCCAGCCATCTGCCGCGCCCGCTCCAACAACCACCGCGCCATCAGTCACCATCCCCGCGCCCGCGCCCGCCGAGCGCCTTTCGGAGTCTCCCGTGCAGGTCTCGCCGGCGCACAGCAACAACCCGCCACCGCTCGTGGTCGACAACTCAAGCCAGGAGGAGTCCGAGGACCGGGTGTCGCCGCGGTCGACGCCGTCGCCGGAGCTGGTCGAGCACGACGACGACGACGACGACGATGATCGGGATACATCCGGGGTGAAGACGGCGACGACGCCGTCGACGGTGCGGTCCGAGTCGTGGGACGACTCGAGCCTGCGCGCGTTCTTTGATTCCGGGTCGGATATCAGGGATTTGTTGGTGGTGGTGTATGATAAGAATAATGTGGATGAGGTGGCGCCGGAGAGCGTGGTTGGTGGCGGGTTGTTTAGGGAGCAGAATGCGAAGTTGGCCGAGATAACGACCGTGAGTTTTTTTCTCTTTATCTTTTCTGGGTTGGACTTTATTTGGGGATTGGTTCGGCTGACGAGTGGGATTTTAGCGGCTCGATGACATGCTTGGGGACTGGCTTGCCCGGAAGCAGAGGCTTAGGGGCACTGTTTAAGGTGTTGGATGCCTCCCTCCCTCCCCCCATCCCTCCCCTGGTATTTCCTGACCTCTCCCCCCTGGCATTTGTTTACCTGCAGGGAGGCGGTTCCGGATACCAACTACTGTACTACTGCGCTGGGCACGACTCGGACATGCTGCTGCTCACGCATCACGACTTGACGTATACCTCCTTTCCTTCTTCCGACTGTTCTACTTCGACGTGTTGTTTTTCTTCGCCTTGTATGTTCCCTCTTCTTTCTTGATTCCCGGGGGTGGTTTAGGGTTTGGAGGTTTTTTTCTGCTCTCTGCTTGGAGAGGGTGGGGGGGTGGTGTACTTTCTCTGGATGGACCGACTATATCACATTTCCCATTTGTGACGGACGGGGGAGGATGGATGGGGCAGGTGCCCGTTTCGAGGGGAGGGGAGGGGGTTGGGTTGAGCGGTTTGATGTAGATGGGAGATGATGAAGGGGGGTTTTCAGCTGTTGAAGTGGGAAACCCCAAAACAACAACAAGCAACTGGCATTGACTGGCAGGCTGTGTTTATTTTTGTGTCTGTCTGTTCGTTCGTTTGCTGGTGTGTGTCCTCGCTTCTGTTTCGGCTTCGGCTTCGGGTTGTGCTGTTTCTTGTTTCTGCTCCCATTACAACATCACGATGTCACGATACCCTTACTTTGCCAAAGCAAAAAACAACTGATCTTTGCTAGCATAACCCGTCTGATCCGGCGACAGGGCCTGCTTTGGGCCTCGCATTATATCAAATACACTGCCCGAGGGTGTTCGTCTCGTCAGGGGCTGACTAACTATGCAACTCCCAACTCTTTGGCGAGGAGGCGTTGTGCGGAGCCCGCGGCAGGCCGAGGGCTTGGCGTTCGTCAGCTGCTTGCAGCACCTGAAGGTCCAATATTGGATGCACGCAAGGGGGGCGGGCCTCGGTGACCGGCAGGAAACAATGCCGTCTCATCTCTCTCGTTCCCCCTGGTTGGTAACGAAACTCCACCCCTGGTTTGGCGGGCCGCAGCCGCTTTTCGCACTCGCTTTCCAGGTCCAGGTCGGGATCAGCCCGACGGGGATAACGACTCCGTGCTGGGACCGATGCATGGCCTTTCGGTAGTAAGGGAGTGCCTTCGGCGGGCGGGGAGATTTTGAGGCCGTCGGGAGAGGGGGATTGGTTCGGGTTCAGGAACGAGAACGGCGAGTGGCCACATGTTTTTGTTGTTTGGGGTGGTAATTATCGTGGGAGGGGGTAACGTATGGTACGGATGGAAAGTTTCAGGTTTACTTTAGCTCCTTAGCTTCGCGTCGATGGAAAGGGATCTTTTTCCTTTCTTTTTTTGAAGTTTGTTTGTGCCCAACGTCTGTTGTCTTCACTTGAAGGTTGAAAGGACTCTATCATAAGCAAAATGGCTTCCCTCATCGACTTTGCCTCGACCAATTGGTCGTACTACACGGTATGTGGTGTTGGCACATCTCCAGAGGCTGTTCACCCAGCTGGAAGAGGCTGAGGGGGAACAGTGGTTGAGACAGGAGTGAGAAGCACACTCATGACTGACAACACTTCTCACCACCTGGGTGTATAGATCCCCGCCGCCTTTGTGCTGTGCATGGTCCCCCACGCCTATGCCATCAAGCTGGCCGGCAAGAACTACGACCTCGGCAAGTGAGTGCTGCCCAGCTCAACACCACAGAGAATGTCCCGAGATACTGACTTCCACCCCCAACAGCCCCCGCAAGACCGAGGAGCACTGCGCCAAGGACACCACCTTGGACAAAATGGTATGTACTCACCTACCCACCTCCCCCTCTACCCCCCTCCCCTTCCACGTCCCATCCCACTCACAAGCCCAACAGAACCTCCGCCGCATCTCGCGCGCCAAGGCCGCCTCGGCCAACGGCTTCGAGACCATCGGCCTGTACGCGGCGGCCGTCGTAGCCGGCAACGTGGCCGGCGTCGCCACCGAGCGCATCAACAAGCTCACCGCCGCCTACATTGCCTCGCGCATCCTCTACATCTACGTGTACGTGGCACTGCAGGACAACGCGCGCCTGGCGGCGCTGCGGCCGTTTGTGTGGCTGGGCGGCATCACGACGCTTATGAGCCTTTTTGTCGCGGCGGGGAATGCGCTTAACAACTAGGTAGATTGGTGGTTGTGGGTTGGATGTGGCAAGTGTCTATAAGTTTGTAATCCAGACTGTATATTCACCCAAAACCTGGTTGATGATGTTGGGTGTTGATTGGTGAGATACATGACATGAGCTGCTGTCTGCACGGAATGCCCCTTTTCCACCCCCCGTCCAACCATGCCGTCCCTCCCTGATTATGCTACAACACCAACCAGTCAGTCACCCACACAAGCACTCAACAACGGCAGAAACCATCTCAAAACTCACCCGGCCCGCCAATCTTGGTCGTGATGGTGCCGTCCTCCACATACACGCCCGAAAAGTAAAAGTCCTCGTTGGTGTCCGCATACCCCGACCGCGGCAGCTCCAGCACGCCCAGATGCCAGTCGGCCCCGTTGGACGACGTCGACACCGACACGGGCGCCACTACCTGGGTGATCGGGTCCGCGCCCTCCGAGTGCCAGAAGCCGACCTTGTTGGCCGTGAAGTCCTACCAGTCTGTCAGTCCCTGACTACTTGGAAAGGGGGACAAGAAAGGGAGGAGACGTACGATCTCGTACGCAATGTTATGCCACACCCCCGCCTTCCACTCCGTCTTCCACCGGCTCTGCTGGTTCGTCATCCACTGCAAGTTCGGGTTACTCGTGCCCGACTCGCCACTGATCCATCCATACTTCATCTCGGTGAAGTGGCTCTCAAAAAAGCAGATCTGGTGCTCCCTGTTCACGCTCGGCGCATTTGTGTCCTTGCGCATCATACTGAAATGGTAAAACACCTTCCCCTTATTAATCGCCGCCTTGGTCTGCGGAATCAGCTCCGTCCGGCGCATGTTCTGCCCGTTCCAGAAGGCCGTGCTGTCGAGCGTGAACTTGGCGCCCTGCTTGGAGACCGCGTCGGCCGGGTTCTTGTAGTCGGGCGAGAGGTTGACGTATTTCTCGACCGTGCCCGAGCCGTGGATGTAATACTGGTACGGCCCGACCTGGTTGCTCCACGACCACGTGTTGAGGTCCTTGGAGCTGCTGAACTCGTTGAACCGGCCGTCCCAGAGGACCGCGCCGTCGGCCGAGGCCGCGAGGGCCGCGAGGAGGGCTGCCGCGGCAGTGGTGCGCATGGTGGTGGAAGGGGGTTGTGAAGGGGGGAGGTTGCTTGCCAGGTGACGCTCAGGGGAGGGAGTGATGAAGTTGAGGACGACGACACGAGATTGAGAACGCATCGCCGGCTCAACCTTCATCTTTTATATCACCATCCCTCCATAAACCGCTCTTCATCCCCGGACGTAACCCCACGCGGCACCTCCCAGGAGTAGGCCGATCGGCATATTGCCCGCCGCCGCGTCCGTCCTCCACGCGGCACTCAGGCCCGGCCATATCACCGCACAAGAGCAATACAGTGCCCAGGATCCCATCCTCCCGCCAGGGCCCAATATACGGCTATGGAGCCTCCGCCAGCATTATAGCCCACGGCCGGGTTCATTAACGACCTCGAGATTTTAGCCTGTACCCCTCCCCCCAGCACACCACCTCAAACAGATCCGTCAAGGCTCCGGGCAACCCCACAGCACGTGTCTACAGAGATGAAATCTGGCAGGGCGAAAAGCGCCGAGATCAATTCCACAAATGAAGATCGATCTTGGTAGGGCGGTGCTCGCTCCGTTCCATGTCTTCGCCGTGTATGGTGAGTGTTGACCCCTGACGGGACGCGTGGAGGCGTTCCTGAGGGGATTTCCAGGGGAGCAGCACAATTGTAAAAAGTAAATGTAAAATATACCGACGCTGATTAGTTGCTCCGGATGTCCAGGTAACAAGAGGAGGGAGACAACCAACGGTTGGCTGCCCCCCTCCCGCTGACCACACCTTCGCTGATGTTGCGCAACCCCAACTCCCCAAGTCCCAAACCAAGTGAAAATCCAAAACATGCCCGTTCCCCGTTTCCAGCGATTCCCGTAACACAATCCCGCACACCCAAGATAAAAACCCAAAAAACCCATCTCGTACGCCCACCCACGTTGGTTCACCCACTCCCACACAACCCTCCGCCTTCTCAGTCCATGTAGACCCCCTTCGTCAACACCCCCACTACCCCCTAATACTCAGCCCCCCCAAAACTCTTATTTCTCACCAACGCCGCCCTCTCCAAGCTCGCCCTCGGCATCCTCTCGACTGACCTCGAGCGGCTCCGAATCGTGCTCGGCCGGCTCCCACTGCCCCCTCCACCACTGCCACTCCCGCCCCCAACACTGCCAACCTCCACATCATCCTCAACCGCGCCTATCGCATCCCCCGGACTCCCCGGGTCGTCCTGGATCCGATGGATAAAGAACGCCGAGACCAGCACCGTGATGCCCCCCAAAGCCAGCACAATCGCGATGCTATGATCCCCCGGCACGCCTCGCGGTTTCTGGAAGAACCGGAAAATGATGCTGCTCACCACCGTGGCAATGATCTGCGGCGCGGCAATGGCCATGTTGTGTATGCCCAGGATAACGCCCGCCTGGTCAGCGTCATCATCGTCCGCCTCAAGATCCGCAGGGAGGACTCTCTCCCCGCCGTCCTCCGAGTACCCATCCAGTGACTCCAGACCGCGGCGGCTGCCGCCCCCCCTCGCCGAGGCAGGGAAGAAGTTCCTCTGCACGCGCTCCACACGGCGGGCCTCGTCGCGGCGCGAGATTTCCGCGCTGATGATGGCCCACGGTGCCCAGAGGGTCAGCGCCCAGGTGATGCCGACGAGGCCGATGAGGACGGTGGCGGCGGTGACGGTGCGCACAAATACCGTGCAGAGCATGCTCCCTGTGAACAGGATCTGGGAAAACATCCAGGCGCGGCGGAGGGTGAACCCGGGGATGACGAGGTGGTCGAGCCAGGATTTCTTGTGCTCATCGTAGTCCTTGAGAACGGCGAGGGTCTCGCCCGGGGCGCGGCCCTCGATTGCCGGGCGGGTCTCGTAGGTTGGGGTGACGAAGAAGGGGAGGAAGACGTTGGTGGCGAGGCCCATGATGGCAAATATGAGGAGGGCAAAGGTGCCTTCGCGGGTGGCGTCCTCGTAGAGCTTGTCGAGCTCCTTGGGCGTCATGTTGGGGTTCGCTTCGAGGAAGGGCTCGGCGTAGATCTCGCCGATGTAGGCCGAGGTGTAGAAGAGCATGGGGAAGAAGCCGATCCAGGCGCAGAACTGCACCTGGCAGACCTTCTTGGTCTGGGGCGGGAGGCGCTTGATCGAGGTGAAGATCTTGCGGAAGAAGGCCATGACGCCAGGCTGGTCCTTGGGCGGGGGACCTTCCAACCTGGGGTCTCGCTCATGGATGACGAGGCAGCTCACGAGGATGGTTGCGGCAAGGGCGATGCTCGCAATGGCGCAGAGGTCCTTGAACTGGGTGTCACCGAAGAACCAGAGGAAGGCGGGGAGGTCCATGTAGCCGGCAAGGTAGCCGGCAATGTTTCCGATGCCGACGAAGCGGCTCGCCATGGAATTTGCGCTCTCTGGGAGGGCGGATTAGCAGGTACTCGTCATCGCTCTGGTGAAGGGGGCCTGACCTTGTTGATGGATCGGGGCACAATCCACAATAAAGGCACGGATAGCCGCCTGGACTGTCGCGGGATGTCAGCACACGAGACCGTTCCACAACATCCCCCACGCCAGATGAGGTCCCTACCCGTGTTGATGGCAAAGTCGAGGATGTAAACCCAGAGCACGGCAATGACAATGACAGAGTACTTGACAATGTCCGAGTCCGGGGCGGCGCCAAACAGGCCAAGGAAGCCGCCGACGGTCTCCTTGGTCCAGGCCAAGAACATGAGCGACAGGATGGTGGCAATGGTGCCCCCGATCATGAAGGGCTTGCGCTTCCCCCAGGGGATGCGGCAGTTGTCGCTCAGCATGCCGACGTAGGGCTGGACGAGGGTGCCCGAGAGCGGGCCGGCGATCCAGACCAGGGCCATGAGCGACTTGCTGATGCCCAGCGACAGCAGATAGGGCGAGCCGTTGGACATCTCGACGGACCAGGCGATCTGCAGGCCGCCGATGCTGACGGTAAGGAGGATGATGTACCAGATACTCTTTGTCTTTTGGTGCTCATCGGTGGTGGTGGTGGCGGGAGCGGCGGGGTGGCCGTCCATGAGGCCATCGTCTTCGCCGACGCCCGCGGTCGGGGACAGCAGCGGCGAGTGCTCGTTCATCGGGTATTCGTCGTGCTGCTCCTGGCCACGCTCATCGCGTTCACCGTGTCCATCGTGCTGGCCGTGTTGGTCTCGCGAGGAGTCGGCGGTCTGCTCGGTGTCTTGCTTCGGCTTGGTGTGCTCGTTGTCGTTTGCGGGGCTTGCCCGGTCGGGGAGATCTGCTAACGGCGACGTCATGCGAGGCAGAGATGGCAGAGAAGGCAGCGGCGGAAGCTGTTGTCGAGCACCAGCCGGGTGCTGTGTACGGGGGCACGAGGTGGTTATGCGTGGCTGTGGTTGTGGTTGGCACTGGTGGCGCAATCAAGGTGCTCGAGGGAGAGAGTTGGGGATTGGAAGTCGAACTTGGCTCGACGCTGGCTCGTACCTGGGCTGGGGCACACTGGGTGTTCCCGGGGCTTCGAAACGAGGAAAGACTGTGACGATAGCTGTACGGGAGTTGAGAGGTAGCTAGGTACCGAGCTTGATACGCTAGGCGCCTTGATGCACACGACCAGGCATCAGCTGGTCCCGTGTCAAGTCAGAGGGTGCCACGAGACCTAGATCCGAGGCAGGCCGATGTCAGCTCAGCACCAGCGATAGGCGCACACACGAGGTTGCACACCTGCACCAGATCGACGAGGCTTGGATTCCAGGGCGGCCAACCACTAACTTACAGCAGGTTTTGGTTGAGGGGCGGAGGAAATGAGACAGAATTGACTCCCGTCGCAGTGATGGGGTGTCGGAGAAGCAAGCAGCAAGCAGTGCAGCAGCGCCGAGGTGGCGATGCAACAGCATCACTTCAGCTCACCCTTGATGATGAGGCAAGCCAGGCGGGCACAGTGCTGCTTTGGGGGCTTGGTGCAGGGGTGCGCCTGGGGCGCTGGGGGGAGCTGATCAGGATGTCGATCCCGCTATCCGAACAGGGCGGGCAGACCCACAGTGGTCCCCTCCACCGAGAGATTCGATGGAGAACGCACCCGCTGCGCAGGCCCCGCATCTGCCTGCGTCTGCCTGCCCAAGCTCTGGCTCGGTCCTTGACTCAGCCCCGCAACACCACAAAAAACTATCACGACTCTCAGGCCAGCCACCTCTCACTACGATACCCCCACACTGCAGCTGTAGTTCGTTCTTTATACTGCCATGTCAAACGACGCCGCCCTGAGCCACGCCTCGTACTGGGACGAGCGCTACTCCCACGCCGACGACAACACCTCTGATCCGACTCATGAATGGTTCCGCTCATTTTCTGATCTCGTCCCTTTCTTTGAACGTCATCTCTTTACCGTTCCCGGGCTCACACCCGATGACAACCCTCTGATCCTGCATCTGGGGTCTGGGGATAGTGTATGTGGCAGCATCCCACCATCGTACTCTTATGTTCCATTTTCCCCTGTTTATCAAACTTTGACTTTTCACTTTTGCTCATCCCCCTTTCTCACCTACATACTTACCACCCTCCACAGACCATCCCCGTCGACTTCGCCTCCCACGGCTACAAGCACCAGCTCTGCGTCGACTTCTCCTCAGCCGTCGTCGACCTCATGCGCGCCCGCCACGCCGCCGTCGAGGGGGTCGAGTGGCGCCTCCTGGACGTCCGCGACATGCAGGGCCTGGCGGACCGCTCAGTCGACGCTGCCTTCGACAAGGGGACCTTTGACGCCATGATCCACGGCAGCCCCTGGAGCCCGCCCCAGGACGTGCGGGACAACACGTCGGCCTACCTGCGCGAGGTGCGCCTACCCCATGTTTCTTGGATCACGAGTCATTTGCTAACAATTTTCTGCGGTCTTTAGGTCCACAGGGTCCTCAAGGACGGCGGCAGGTTTCTCTACGTCACCTTCCGCCAGCCGCACTTCATGAAGCCGCTGTTGAACCCGGACGGGCTGTGGGACGTCGAGATGCATGTCCTCAGCGATGTCGGCTCGTTTGACTACTACAGCTACGTGATCCGTAAGGCGGGCGTGGCCTAGGACGAGCAGGCGGCTTGAGCATCTGTCCACCACAAGACAGACTGCTGGAAAAGGGGCGGCACATAGACGAATTCATGCCGAGTGATCCAAAAAAACAGCGACATTCGTGGGATTAGGGAGTGCAGTATTCTTGACACCACCTAACCAGACCAAAAAGGGGGCTACATACATAACCTTCACCCAGCCGCCACAGATTTTGGCAGCATGGAGCACAGCAGCTCTAGCATTTGCTCCCGCCGCTCCTCTTTATACCACGTGTCGACCCCCTTCTTTATCTTCGGCTTCCCGGTCGCCTCGTCCACTTCCAGCGCCTCCCAAATATCCGCCCTTCCCTCCTCGACGAGCAGCCGCAGCAGGACGTCAGACCCGCCCCCGCGGACGGCGTTGCACAGCGCCGACGACCCGGTGCCGTTCTCGCACGCCTTGGCGTCCGCTCCTCCCTCGCACAGCAGCAGCCGGACAAACTCTTCGACCCGCGAGTTGGGTAAGGGCGCGAAGTCATACACGATGATCAAGAGTGGCAGGTCGCCCGAGTTGTTGGCCACATTGACCCCCTCTGGCCAGTGTCGGATCAGGGTGCGCAGCACGTCCACCCGCGGCCGCCGCGCCGCCTGGTGGAATACCGTGTCCCCCTTCGCGCTCACGTGAGGCAGGTGGGCAGGGCCGATCCCCGGGTGCTCGCACAGCAGCCGCACCACCTCGCCCTGCCCCTCGTACGCCGCCTCGCCAATCGACTGGTGCTCGCCATAGAAGCCCCTACCCTTGTACACGCGCTCCTCGTCGTCCGCGTCACCCGGTGTGATGAGGATCCGCAGTAGCTCGGGGTCCTTGTCGGCAGCCGCGAGGAGCTGCTTGATCAGGATCAGGGTGCCGCCCCGCGCGGCCCGCCGGAGGATGTCGTTACCGCACCCGAGAAGCTCGTCCCGGAGGTGGCCGATCAGGAAACCGAAAATGTCCTCCCAGTCTTTTGTCGCTGGTCCGCCATCGTCCCACGGCGCCGCTTTCGACCACCGTGGCGCGTCGATCGTGGCATAGAAGAATTTGCTGCGGCAGAGGATCGGCTGGACGGCTTCGTTCTGCACGAGAGATTTGAGGAGGGCAACGTTGCCTCCCTGGATCAAGAGCTTGACGGCCGTCCAGATCGAGTCTTTATGAAAGGCCGGGCTGCCCGGCGTGAGGAGGAACACGTCGACAATGGATTCCGCGGGGCCGAACCTGGCCGCTATTATCAGAGGGTCCATGCCGGAGACGTAATACCCGGGCCACTCGCGCTCGGGGAGGAAGGAACAGTTGGGTCGTCGCCATTGCTCAAGCCAGTTGGCTAGCCGTCGTGAATCTTTGAAGCACATCTTGACCAGCTTCGCAGCGTCGGGCCGCAGCTCGGGCGACACCACCGAAAAGTGGCCCGTCCAGAAGGCGGCAGCGTATGCGTAGAAGCTCCCGAGGCCGACCCTAGACGGGTTCAAGTCTGCAGGGGCCTCCTCTTCCTTCTCCTCCTCTTCTTCCTCATCGTCAAAGTCGAGCGTGCCCCCAACCGCGAGCATATCCGCCTCCCCAGCATCATTGTGGACATCCGGGAACAGACTCTTCTCATCGCACTCGTCGAACAACAGATATGCGATGCACCGATGGAGCAGGTCCGCGTCAAGGTCAGCCGCGCGCTCGCCCTTCTTCAGCTTCGCCAGCGCCGCGGGGGAAACACACCACTTGGACGGCGGGGCCGTCAGCACGAGCTCCTTGAGCGACTGATGCACCAGCCGCAGCCGCGGCTCGCGCCCGCCCATGACGGTCACGAACGGCCGCACGAGCTTGAACACGTCGATGTCCTGTGCGAGCTCGCCCAGCTCCTTGATGGTAGCGGCCTGGTCCTCCTCGTCGACGGGGTTCTTGGTGAAGACGGCGTACGCGAGCTCGTCGGGGGTCAGCGGCCGCTGCGCCACGGCGAGGATGTCGAGCGCCAGCTGGAGGACGGCCTCGTTCTCAGGGATGCCGTCGCAGATCTTGCTGAAGAGCTGGCCGTACAGCGCGGTGAGGCCCTGCGAGGAGGGGAGCTGGGCGAGGGCCTTTTCCAGACTGCGCGCGCTGGTGCGGCAGGTCCGCTCGATGTAGCGCACCGCGATGCGCAGCCAGATGGCGGAGCCCTGCGCCCGCGGGGCGAGCTCGTCGACCACCTTTTGGTGCAGCTTCTGGGGGAGCTCGGTCTGGCTGACGAGGTGGGCGGCAATGAAGCGGTCGCGGTCCTGGGAGGCGCGCATCTCGATGCTGGTGAAGCCCGCGTGGAGATTCTCCTGGATGGCTTCGCTGTAGCGCGAGGACACAAAGACCTTAAGCGGCGCCCCCTTTTCGAGCAGCTCCTGGACCAGAGAGAAGATCTGCTGGCGGGGGTGGGTCTTGCACTCGTCCAGCGCGTCCAGCACGATGAACACCGTCTTCCGCGACGACGAGATGAGCTCAAACAGCAGCTCGCGCAGCTTCGCGTCGGAATCCGTTGGGCTCCCCCGCACCGTCGGGGCCGTCTCCTTGTACCACTTGGAAAAGCGCATCTTGTTCTCGTAGCTCTGCCGCACCAGCTGGAGCACGAAGCTGCGGTAGATGGTCCCCAGCTTGGCCAGCTCGTGCTCGTCCTTGCAGTAGAAGGCGCACAGCTGGCGGCGCGTCTGGGCCAGCGCGTCGGTGACAAAGGCCGTCGTCATGGTCTTGCCCGTGCCCATGTCGCCGAAGAGGGCGAGGACCTTGGCGTCGCGGCTCAGGAGCCAGTAGGAAAAGGCGGAGGAGGAGGTGATCCAGCTGCAGGCGTCGTCGGTGCGGTTTTGGAGCTCGTTTTGGTAGGCTGATTCGTCGGAGGCTGAGTTGCGCTCGAGGACGTCGCGGACTGGTGGTGTGTCAGTGGGCTGGTGGCTCATGATACAGAGGGGACATACTCACTCAGAGTCTCGACCTGCTCGTCCTTGATCTCCTGGATGGACGCAAAGTTTTCCGTCTCGAGCAGCCTGGAGAGGGCGTCGACGTGGGACTTGAAGGACGAAACGATGTCGGCGATCTTGGGCTTGAACAGCTCCAGCGCGACACGCAGGACATATTTGGAGTCTTCAAACAAGGCCATGATGGAGAGATAGAACTTGAGCAGGTCCTCATAGATGTTGACCAGGGCCTAGATAGGAACTCGGTCACTGAGCTGAACGGGGTGTTCACCAACCAGGGGCAACTCACGGTGTATATTTCTTGCATCGGCCCGCCATCTCTGACCACACTGGAGGCGCGATCAATCACCGGAATTTTCTCCAAGAAATCCGCAATATCCTTGGTCGCATCCTCAAAATGCCCACATATCGCAATCGCAACCTGTGTACCCCATCAGCCGACACCCACCAACCGTTTCACAACCCCACGAAGAACCTACTGTCGCAGTCCCCTTCACCAACCCCAGCGCCGTCCCCGCCGTCGGCTCCATACTCGCAAATGGACTGACGAAGTCAATCGTGGCGTTCAGCCTCTCCAGAAATGGCTTGACCCTCTTCAGGCCCCTTCTCATTAGCGAACTCTCGTGGTGGGCCTGGTCCGCCTCGTTGAGCTGCTCGAAGAGGAGTTTCAGGGTGTCCTGCTTGGTTAGTTTTGTTTGATCGGCGGGGGGGAAGGAGGAGAGGGCGGATTGGTAGGCAGATTGGGGGAGGTCGGCTTTTCCGGACATGACTTCGGGGGGGATGGAGGTCGGGGGGCGGGAGGGTTTGGGTGAGGAAGAAAGGGGAGGAGTCGGGGCGGTGGGGGGTTCAGCCGGGGGAGCACTAGGGATGGTGGCGGAAGCGGTCTGAGGTGTGGCAACCGCCGCCGGCGGGTTGGGGACGGGGCCTGGTGTGGTTTGAGGCGTAGCGGCGGCCGGCGGGCTGGTGACGGGCCCCGGAGTGGTGTGAGGCCCAGGGCCGGCCGGCGGCACGGTGACGGGGCCTGGAGTGGGTTGAGGCGTATCGACGGCCGGCGGGCTGGTGGCGGGGCCTGGAGTGGTTTGAGACTCCGGAACTGCGGGTGGCACAGGGGTGGTTGCTGAAGTGGCTCGAGATATTGGTAGCTCCGTGACGACGACCGTGGGCGTGGCCTTCGGAGCGATCAGTACAGCCTTCTGGGACGGTTGCTGTGTTCTGCGGTCAGCGCCATCCCATGTCCCATGATGGGTGATCTTGGGTCCAGTTCTTACAGCAGGCTGTTTCGAGCTGGAGGGCGGGAGCGTTGCCGTTGACACAGCGGGCGGGACTTGCGCCCGCGCATGCGGAGAAGGAGAGGGTGATTTGGACCGCGAAAACAAGCCGAGCATACGCTTGCGGCGGGAGGGCTGTGTGGTGATGGGTCAGTACTGGACGTCTTCCAGTGGGCGGGCGCGTGACATACCTTGGAGCCCTCATCAGAGGCGCGAGACGAGCTCATGGTTTGGCTGGTGGGTGATGATAGACTTGGTGTTCGGTGATGGAAAGGGGGACAGATCGGTGACCTGCAGCCTGAACCTGAGGACAGCGGCCGTTGAGCTGGCCCGTGGGGGCCAAAAGCGAGAATCAACCAACGGCAGCGCTATAATGCATAAGCCCCGCGCGTCCTTTGTTTGGAGGGGGCAGCGCCGTACGCCTGCATGGCTCGGCATTGGGCTACCGAGCCGCGACAGAGGGAGCAGCAAATAACAACGAGAGCTAGGGGAAGCGAGCTCGAATGTCCCCAACATCATCCTGGCTCCACGATGCACACGATCCACTCGGCGGAAATCCTTCATTTTCGTGCGACTGACCTTGTCGATGGAACGTCGGCCCCGGGAGGGTCTCGAGGGGCTGCTGTCCAGCTAGTAGTATACCAAGCGGCGGTAATGTACAGTCTAAGTGTATAGGTATAATTATACAGAGGAAGCAAAAGGAGGACCGGTTTCATTCATATCTTGGGGCAAAACAGGGGCGAGGCGGCCCCGAAGTCGCCGACCGACCTTGATTCGGCTGATTCCCACGCGGAGTTTCCAGCCTTGAAACTCTTGCTTTCATCTGTCCCAAAGAGTCTCGTTGATCTGAAGGCGCATGAGGCATACGCAGGCGAGAAGCTCGCTTCGGAGGAGATACGAGCTCGCCTGGTTCGGTCGAGCCGCCGGTCAACCGACGCTGTCCGGTCGGCAAGGATACAGCCCCCGTGCGTTGCTGTGTGCCGGTAGATGTATACGTCTCAGCCGTGATCGAGCTCTGGCAGGTGCAGGTGGCCCACGGCAACAAGAACTCGGCCGTCTCGCTGTTGCTGGGACGGAAGCGAACAACACCGTAAACGCCAACGATGAGGGCAAGCTTGATGTTGGAGAAGCTCGCGCGGCAGTTGGCGGCAGCGACGCCTGCGGCGCTCACCTTGCCCATGCCTGGAATGTGTGCGAGGACAACGTTATAGCGGCCAACAGTGCCGGTGGAATATACGCGTCTGGATCGCCCGCGGCTTTGCCGTAGGGGGGGCCCGTCATCGTCCGAGTGGTGTTGAGGAGGGCGTCGACGGCATCGGCTTTGATTGGGAGAGCGTAGATGATGGCAATCTCGAAGTCGGCCCGTGCTGCTGGGCGCTGCGACCGAGTTGGGTTTATCGGTTATTATGCTGGAGTCGGCTCCAGAGGGCCAGTTGAATCCCGTCGAGCCGGGTCTGCGTGGTGTTAAGATGGGCCTAGTTTTAGCATCAGCCTCCTCGGCACTCACCAGCAAGGCTGGGCGAACCCCTCAGGAGACTCCAGTGCCATGGTGTTCCCAAATCGTAGGGCCGCCAAAATCAGCTCCCGTCGCATCGTTGGCCGAGGAATGTAAGCACTGAAAACCGCTAAGATTTCGCTAGTTAGTTATATACAGATTGGACAGTTACGGCGCCTTCGATATATCAAAGCTACTACTGGGCAAACTCTGAGAATCGTGGGAGGATAGTAGTATGGGGCACGGATCGCTACCACCTCATTTAGCGTTCGCGTTCAACACTGACATCTCCTTGTTGCCGAATACTTGAAAGCGGCCCTACTTCCCCTTCGGATCCAGGTTTTCTTGGCAAGGCTCCACCGAAGGGGGGCTGCAAAGAAAGCACCGGGTTGGTGACCGCCCGATAAGAGCAGCGGGGTGTCAGTGTCCATCGAGTTCCTCAACACCCGCGCCCTCACGGACGCCCAGGTTCACGTGGGCGGACACCACGTGCTGGGGCGGCCGAGACGCCGCTCCCTCGGGACAGACCAGAGAAGTTGCCGCGGAAGGGATGGGCCGGTCCACAGCCCGGCCAGGTATCGTTCGCCGGCTGGTGGCGTTGGAACTCCTTTGCGATGGCCGAGAGCGCGGGCAGCCGGTCGTGGTCTACGGTGAGGCTTAGGCCGGTGTACTCGCTCACGACCATGGCCCAGAGCCGGGACCGCGTGTCGGACTGCGCAAGGTCTTTTTTGAAGCCGCGTTTGGGGGTGATGCGTGCCAGGGAGGCCTGTCTCAAGCCTGGCTGTGACCATGGTACATGGTGTGCGATGACGGTTCGCTAGGACAGAGCGAACAACGTTCCCATCTTTTGGGTGTTACGCAGTGGTCATCGCACTCACTCCCGTGACAAGGCCGGTGGCGGCGTGGAGAAGGTAAAGCCGCGCTGCAGCTGGCTCCTGGCCCGGAGTAGATTAGTTAGTTAATAGTTATATCAAACCCAATGTTCTCTATTTGGAATAGAATACCGGTCCAAAGACTTGCGTTACCTAGAAACAGCTACTCAGCGCGGTTCTTTGACCCGAGCTTGAAAACGCGCCTTTACGACATAGGGCATAGCGACTTCTGTGAGGCCGTGGAGATGAGACTGTCGGGAACGATAAGAATAGGGTTGCGCCGTTTCGGGATTGGGAGAATGTCGGCTGCGGGGAAGATGGTGTGCCCCAGCTCTTGCACTTAATATTACGAAGACTGCATCTGCATCCATTTTTTTCCAACCTCCATCCTCGAATGCAGTTTCAGTTGTCATTACCAAAACCTGACTTCCCCGCCGCCTGAAGCCTAGCCTTACCGCGTTCCCGGAAAAACAACCAAACCGAAACAATGTCTTTCAGCGGCACAAACGCAACGCTGTACCCCCCGCCTCCAACGAACTCATCGTGCGCACCAATTGAGCATCCGCTCATGGTGACCCGCGTCCTCACCGGTGACCCGGATGTCTTCACAAACGTTTATCCACTGTGGACGCCGCCGCTTGGCCGGGCTCTCTTCGGAGGCATCCTGATCGGCGCTGCGGTCAGCGCTGCACAGCAGACTGTGGCCCCCGAATTCGTCATCTCACACATGCACTGCACCTTTCTTGCCGCTCCTGATACCAACAAGCCGCTCTACTACCACGTGTCCCGCTCAAGTGATCAACGCTCGGTTGCTTCGAGAGATGTCAAGGCAGCGCAGGGTGGCACCATCTTCTTCTCCGCCCAGTGCAGCTTCTCGTTGGCGGGACGGCCCAGTCCTGTCATCCATCATGCCAAGGTGCCTGAGTTGGACAAGCAGGGCCTCGAGGTTCCGCCCCCCGTTGACATACCGGCTTCGAATGACAAGGCCTTGACGGATCAGATGGCAAGTTTGATGCATGGGGCTTGATACCCAACAAGTCCTCTTTCTAACTCGTGGTACGGCAGATTCGTCCCCACTTCCTCATATTCAAGGGGCCAAAGACCACCCGGGAGGATGTCGACCCGTTCTACTGGCGGGATTATCCCCCGACGCAAGACCCGAGCACGACTCCTTCGGTCAACAATACGCTCCACTCCTGGGCTCGCTCGCGCGGTAACATGTCCGACTCTCAAACAAGCCATATGGCTGTACTCGGCTGTCTGACCGACTCGTGGTTCCTCAGCGGCTTTCCGGACATGAGCCCCACCGCCGCTGGCCCGGGTGGGAAGAACATCCGCTTTATGATCTCGCTCAACCACACCATTTGGTTTCACGACCCCTACGTCCGCCTTGATGACTGGTTGCTGGTCCGGAAGGCAAGCAGCTGGGCGGCCGAGGGAAGATGTTTACTTGAGCAGCAGATCTGGGATAGCAAGGGAAAGCTCGTGGTTACGTGCGTTCAGGAGGGTGTCCTACGCTTGGCACAGCCTAAAATCTGATAGAAGGCTGGACTGCGTTTGAGCATGTTAGGTACTTTGCCCTTGATACTACTATCAGAGTTCCTCTGTGCCTCGTATCGGCAGGACTGAGCAAACGGAAATGCTTTTGACGCCTTCACCATGCTGATAATCTGGCGGGAAAAGGTACAACGCGCTGCCCGACGACGGCTGAGCCCTGCAGAAGCCTCCGCAACCCTCGGTCAACCCTAACCCTCGATGCCCCTGAGCATCCCCGAGTCAACGACTGCATCAACACCTCTCTCAACAACCCCGTCGACGACCCCACCACAATTACCCCTTTTCCACTTAGTGTCTCCGTCTGGTCAGACAGAGACCATCGCGACACGCAGATCATTTTCTCTTCTTTCCTTTCCTTTCCTCAAGCTTACTTATACTCGTAGAGTCGTCATCAGATAGTTGCAATACACTGCTGAGACCGTTACATCAGTGATGCATGTATATGCGCCCGGTTAGAGAGGCGTGGGACCTGAGAACGGACTTAACGGAGGCATAACAAGTCATTGGAGCTGCAGTGAAGGATCAAGGCTGCCCGGCCTTGAGGGATGGCTGCTCTCCGCCGCGAAGCGGGACATTTATAAGGCGCTACGTAAGCGCGGCTGCTATAAACAAGCGGGGTAACAAGCCGACGCTTGAAGGCTCGTAATACCGCCAACTTCCGGCTCCTGAGGCGATATGCCACGCTCAGGCAGGAGGAACGCTATACGGACTGGGCCTTTAACGGCAAGGGGTTTTTCTCCTCGGGCACCTTTGGCGAGGTGGAGAGCAAATCCCAGGTATGGGATACTTGGCCTGAGATCTGTAAGGGTAGCCCTAAATTAGCTCGGCTGGGAGAGCCGACCAATGCTATTCTCGCCGACTGAGAGGAAATGGGCCGGAGTGGTGATCATTTTTTGTACTGTCAAGAACATGCTGACTATGTTCTCAGCCTGCTTGTCCAATTTCCGCTCGGGTAAGTGGTTTGATTTATCCGATCATTTCTTATACAACTGCAATCCGAACAGCAGGTCTGATGGCACCGTGCCTTCTCGCTTGTTGTGTGCGTGCTTGGTGGCACTATTGCGTCCGATTCGGGCAGCATGCCAAATCCATGGGCAAGTTTTGAGGCTTATTAAGGGAAAAAAGAATCCGAGCTACGAGGGTTGCCACCCAGCGCTTGGGCCTTTTCCCCGCGAAAGTTCTAGCCAAAATGGCATGAAGTTGGGCAGAACTCGTGAGGTTGAATTAAGCTCAGCCAAGAGTTGGGTTTGGTATCGCTGAGCAGCTGGGAGGCGAGATCAGCGTGCAACAATGAACATGAATGACGTTGTATGGCGCCACGATGCCCGAAACGGAAGGTTAGGCGACGGAGCTCGCCGGGCCTGGACCTGCTCGAACGCGTGGAGCAGTGGGTCCTGGGTTCATCTAATACGTGACTTTGATGGGGTGAGAACGGAGGCACGGAATGGAGAGGAGCAAATGAAAACCAGCAACGCAGTCATGACAGCACGGCGGCAAGATAGCACGCAGTGTCCGGTTAGCTCTATTGAAGCAGTTTACTCTCATCGGCCGATTGCTCGTCCGCATTGTGACGGCAACCTGAGCATGGCGTCACAGCATCGGTGGACCCGGTGGTGGTGGTGGACGTGGCACAGTACGATCTTGGAGAGCTCGATGCTTGCCGAGCTCAGCCCCAGCAGCACCAGCACGTAGCCGGATGCCATTTGATTCGCCAACGTGCGCCCGCCGGCTTGGGAGCCGCAGGCAGGCCTGCTGAGTTCAGCTCCCCCGTAAGCAAGGTTGCTGTGGCTAGTCAACTGTCACCCAAGATCTGCCTAGATCGCCGGCCTCAGCTTGGAAGCGGTATGGACGATGTAATCTTGCCTGTTAACACTCCGGGGCTGCCGTTTTGCGCACCCTTGTCCAACTAGAAATAGCTAAACGTACCTCGGAAGCTCCCCAGTGATCGATACACTAGTATCCGTACTTGTTACCCTACCCCTAGCAGCTGCTTCTTCCTGTTTTCTTCCATCCCCTCTTTCCGTTCTTTCTCTTCTGTTAACCTTCCCGACTGATCAGACATCGGGGCCGCTGACCGACCATATAACCACAATGCTCCCTCTTCTTTTTGCTGCGCTCTTATTAGCTCCCGCACTCGCCGCGGTGTCGCGGCCCCGCCCGGTTGTCGCCCGAGGAGACGGTATTGTTCGGGTCCCCGTCAATGCGATCGCCGCCCCTCCTCCGAACCTACGGGCACGCCAAAACGGAGTCGAAGTAGAAAACCAAAGACGCGGCACCCGATATGCCGTCGATATCGAGGTTGGGACACCCCGACAGAAGCTTACGCTGCTCCTCGACACGGGCTCGCCTGATACCTGGGTCAACCCCATGTGTGATACGGCTAATTTGCCCGCCGACTGCCGTGCTTTCCCGCAGTTCGACTTTACCAAGAGCACGTCGCTCAAGACGACTAACGCCCGCGATGTGCTGGTCTATGGTATCGGCAATGCGTCAGTCGCGTACGTTCTCGAGACGGTGGTAATAGGATGTATATATATACCAGCAACCCCCCTCTTTTTCTACGTATAGGATACCTGCTAACTCTGTTATACCTCTAGCTGCCAGGATTACAAACCAGGTTATCGGTATCGCCTTCAAATCCTATGATATCCCGCTCGGTATTTTCGGTATATCGCCTCCAGTTACTGGCGACAACAAGTACCCTTACGTGCTGGATATGATGGCGACCCAAGGCTTGATTAAGAGTCGTGCCTTTAGCCTTGACCTGCGTGGTATCGACAACCCTAACGGCGCCATTATCTTTGGCGGTATCGATACGGGCAAATATATCGGCGCTCTCGCCAAGCGCCCTATGCTGTCCCCTCAGCAATCCCCCGGCGGTGCTAACCGCTACTACGTGGCCATGACGGGCGTGGGTGTTACGTTCCCCGATGGGACGACAGCCAAGGCGGAGGCGCTGTCCGTCCCTATGTTCCTCGACTCGGGCTCCACCTTCTCGTACCTCCCGACCCCGATCTACCAGGCGTTTACGGCCTTCTTTACTGACGGTCAGCGCGACCCGAAGTCGAACTACTACTTTGTGCCGTGCGACGTCAGGAAGCTGGCCGGCTCGATCGACTTCTACTTTGGTAGCAAGACGATCCGCGTCCTGCTCAACGACTTCATCTGGGAGGCACAGGGGCAGTGCGTCCTGGGCGTGCTGCCCAACGACGACGAGCCCACGCTCGGCGACACGTTCTTGCGCGCCGCATACGTGGTGTTTGACCAAGACAACCGCAACATTCATCTTGCGCAGGCCGCCGACTGCGGTACGAACCTCGTTGCTATTGGGTCGGGGGCAGACGCGGTGCCCAGCTCGGCTGGGCGGTGCTCTGCGCCGCCCATGCCGACGGCCAAGGCGGATAATGCGGATGTCAAGGCTGCCAGGGCGCCGTCGAATGCCTTTGCGGGCACTGCGTTGACGGGTATGGCGCTGGGGCCTGGGCCCGCCTAGTCGAGGACGACTACCGCGACGGGGTCCAGGATGTCGCGGGCGACTGGGGTAGGGGCGCCGATGCCGAGAAATACCGTCGCGGTTGGCGTGGTGGTTGCCTTGGGCGTGGTGAACGTCCTGGCCTGGATGCCCTAGATGGGCGGATGGTAATGGCGATATGGTACGGGTTTCTGAAGCACTTGGGTTGATTTTGTTCGTACATACTTGCTGCGGGCGGGCTTAGGATGTATTTATCGTCCGCAGCTTTGGGGTCTCTGGGTAGTGCACGGGAGGAGGGCTTGCGGTAATTACTTAGCTTACAGACTGGATCTAGGACATACGTGGTGGAATAATGTACAAATGTGTGCCTCAACTGGCCTCGTTCTTCATGACCCTTACCCGACGCCCATCTCCTGCCAAGTCCAACGCACAGTTTGATGGCCCTTTCCTGGGGAATTACTTTGCCCCTTTCGGCAGCACCCGATGCGCACATATTGTTGCTTGTCCGGCTGGCAAAAAATGCTCCTAAGACTGTTACAAAAGGGGGGGGGATCGGAACAGGGGGTGCCCGACTTACCTCTCGTAGCCTCGAGAGAGTTTATATCGATGACCTGCGGTCTGGGACTTCATGCAGCGCATTTTCCCTGTTCTACTTGAATAAGAACCAATCACGTTGTATGCGGCTGCGCCGTCAACTCGAAATATACAATCTCTCCGCATTAAACACTAAGTTTGGGTGCTGTCCTTACAGTTCATACTCCACGACGGCTCTCCAATCTGGACAACTCCCATTCCACCAGACCTATCACCACTTTTCCTTGCTTCCGCATCTTTTTGTTCCTCCCTCTTTTTCTGATCAAGCAGACTGATACTCCGCTGAGAACATCGCCGTCTAGGGCGACTCAGGGGCCCGCAGCACCTACATTGGTGACGTCCAGTCCGTCTGCGATGATGACTCGTGGTTTAACAATCCCCCCAATCACCGACATCTTCCAACGGTCCCGCACAAGATCGCTTTCGACTCCTCTCTGAGCACCCTTCTTACCCTCCTCTCCCAGCACGGCCATGAGTTTCCCATCAAACCCTTCCGAATTCTTTACCCGCCTCGCAAATTCGATGAGTTCGCTGTCCTCGAGCAAGCCGGCGTTGGCGAAGAGTCCCGCTGGCTCTTCGTACAAGAGCGTCTTATGCCTCCGGGCGTGTGCCAGAACCGAAATGGCAATAGCCATGATGAAAGCCAAGATTCCGACCACAGTGCCTGCCACCCACGGAACGACGAATAAACGCGTCAACTGTGTGACTATCGTTGCCGTCGCAGTCTCGGGGCTATCGCCAGCTGTAGGGACGAGCCCGACCGTCGCCATGCCCGTCAAGTAGACGGAAGTGAAGACGTCCGAAATTGACTGGGCCAGAACGTTCCCGGCCAGAACCGTCGCGTTGCTTCTCGCCCTGATACCCTGCCTCTGCAAGGCTCGGTAGAGAATAATGGTGCCAAAGTCTGTCGTAGCCCAGGTCGTGTCGACAGAGAAGGTGGAAGATTGGAACAATTTCCATTCGAAAAGCCTCCAGAACCCGAAGGCGTCATCGCGCGAGTCCTGGGGCTCCTCGGTCGGATTGAAGCCCAAGATTTCGCGGTTCGATTCCCGCGACGACGGCACCGTCACACTCAGATCGCCAGTGGTCTTTCGGTAGCCGACGGCGCACGACACGACGCTGGTGTTTGCCAGGAGGGTAGGATCCGTGGCCGACCAATGCCCGTAGGTGAAGACGAGGCGGCTAAACAGCGCCGCGACGCTGCAGGAGATCTGGGATGACGTGACAAAGTATACGACTTGCAAGTCGGAGACTGTGAACTCCTGCTGGATCGAGCAACCTCGGTCATTGCCCGTCATGACGAACTGGGCAGAGGACCGCACGGAGGGCTCTGTGGGGGGCTGCGTGGACGAATTCTCCGATTTAATGGTGATCTCGTAGTCAGAACCCTGCTCCAGCACCGTACAGTTGAGATATCCTGCGTGAGCAACCGTTGGCGCAGTGAGGGATGTCGCATTTCTAGGAGGAGGCTCCCCTGCGAGTTGGAATTGTGTATAAAACGGGCGGAATGCGTGCTCGTGGTCGGTCCACGGATGGTCGGTAGCGCCATAAATCAACGTGGCCGTGACTGTGTCCAGGAGGGCGCGTAAGTCCATGGACGAGTTCATGGCTGCCTGGTTAAAGGTACCGTTGAAGACGACAGGAGTCTGCTGGTTGAAGGAGGCCGATGTAGCGACGAACAAACTGGCAGCCAGCGGAGACAGGACGCTGAAAACCAAAACCACTAACTCCGCCAACCCCACGACCCAGTGCTTATTCCGAAACGCTTCGTACCACCGGAGGAACGAGATGGTTGCTCTATAGTCGAGCAATACCGTCTCCTTGGCCAGACCGCCATCCGGGCGGTTGAGGGCAACGAACGGCTGGCGATCCGACGCCGCGCTTGCAATCGCCGCCCAATGGAGCCCCAGAAGGGTGAAAACCAAGGAAGGGAACGCTGTCCAAAGCAGGCTAAGCCTCCAAGTTGCGCTGTATGCGGCCAGGGCGTGCCCGACCGTGGCGAATCCGTGATTTCGTAGCGATATGACGAGAAGCACGATGATGGCGATGATCAATGAGATGGCGATGCTGATGAAGAGACCTATAGACCATGGCTGGAGAGGTACAGAAATCCATTCTTTTGGCCCATTCTGAGACGGGTCTGTGGCTTTGTGAGCATCGTCATGATACTCCTCGTCGAGGTGAGGGGGCGTGGTGGCCGGGCTCAGTGGCAGGCTAGTGAACTGTCCGGCCGGCGCTCCAGGATTTCTCAGGGCATTCGCCATTATCGTTTATTGTTTGGATGCTCTGAAAGGCTACCTAGGTAAGTCCCTACGAAGCATTTTCCACGAAGCATTTTCCGCGAAGTCAATTGCAATGTGTCAGCCACACCACCGCAGTGGCCATGCAGACACAGGATCGAGATGGGATGATCAAGATGGAATGATGGAATGATCGAGATGAATGATCTCACAGGCAGGTCGCCTGCCACTCTCATGTATTTAGCTGAGAAGTCCGCCCCTGTTTCGGACCACAGATCCCCAAGGATCTGTTCTTTGTCAAAACTGGTCATACGGTTGCACCCGATTTCCAGAAGGTCTCCTCCGTGAATCCATTGCAGCATTCCATCTTCCTTGATGACCCAGATTCTCAGTGTGGCCGGTGACACAATGGCCGTTATGAGGCACGCTGTCTCTCGCCTCAATGGGAATTGAACCTGCCAAGACCTGGACCGTTGAAACAACTGAGGGGTTTGGACTTAGAACATCGCATGACATAGGGGTCGAGTCATGATGTCCTAAGAATGGCTGCTGTTGCGTCGGTAAAGACCGAAGGCGAATAGACACCGGCGAGAATCGAGAGTGATGACGTCTTGGGATCGGGGCTGAATACTCCTGATATGGCGGGGTTTGGGCTTGGCTTGGCTTGGCTCAGCTTTGATGATCCCAAGTGGACGTAGCCGTGGAAATTAAGAGTTGCTCATCTAGGTAGTGGGTGGCAGAGGCTCGGGTTACCAGGAGCATAGGTCCTGAGGAATGCAGAGGGTGAGGAGTGAGGAGTGCAGGGGGCGAGGAGTGCAGGGGCGAAGGGAATGGAGGGGCGGCTCTTTCGTTACGGCTTACTTCGGATATATTGAATGGAATAACTAGAATGGAGGAATCTCTCGCGCAGCCTTCTACAAATCGTCTTTAAGTACCCTCCTGGTATATTACACTCCTGGAAATCTCGACTATACCTCTGGTGCCTTTTCCTGGCACATCTAGCTATCATTAGATATGGCTAGTCTCTTTGTTCTATCGCCTTTTGGCAGTCTACCCAAACTCACTGGTCTCCAGACTATTCTCCAGATCATCGGGAACGAAACCATTGACTGTGTTCCTAGCGATGCCGCCACTGACTTTGCAAATTGCAACAAACTAGGCGACGTACTAGCTCGATGTAAGGCCCTTACCAATCAAAATAGGCCCAAGCAAGAGTACATCGACTGTTTCTGTACCCAGGAGGTTCTATCTGACTATGTCGGGTAGGTAACTGTTCCGTTGTATACCCCTATCCCCAGCGTCAGGCACCAGGCTTGCTTATAATAGAACAGATGCAAAAACGACGTGCGCCTCTGTACTCTCTCCTACACCTTCGACTCCGATTTCGACACGAAGATCAAGCACTGGAGCGATACCTGCAACCCGCATCTTACCACCACGATCACTACACCGGCCGGCGTTACCCTCACGCAGACGTATGAGGAACAAAGCTGCGAGACGCTTGCCGTCAGCTGCAGCAAATTGGCCGCGACCTTTTCGTCCTGCTCTAGCTCTTTCACCCGGGCCACGGACTTGTTCAGCTGTCGGTGCGGGAGAGACGTCCTGTCGCTGGCGTCCGAGTGTGAGATCGACGGCGCCCTCCAATGCGATCACACTACGCCTGATCCGCGCACGCTCTGGGCTGTCCGCTTTTGCTCAACGACGCCTACTATCCCAGGCAATAACAGTCCGGGGGCTGTAGCCCCGGGGACTACAATCCCAGTGACCCCAACCATGCCGCTACCCACTACTAGTACTCGTCCGCTTCCTCCTGGCAGCACTAGTACGCCCGTGAGTTGTTGGTATTCCCAATGCTCGAGGATTCCGCGCTGATTAATGATAGATCACTACCGCGCCCTCGATCACGGCCGCGCCCTCGATCACGACCGCGCCCTCGATATCGTTTGGACCTGGGTCAACCACCACTTCATCTATACCTTCATCAGGAAATGTGACTTTACAGGTTCCAGGGCTGCTTGTTGTCTTGGCCTGGGGCATCTTCATTACTTGGCTTGCCAGATGAGAGGCGAGGTGAGGCGAGGATCCGTGGACTGCCTTTCAAGGGTTGGACTCGGGCTTTCGTGTCTTGTATCAAACAATAACTCGGTTTATTAAACCGTGCTCATCTCTGATGTCTCCAACCACCACCCCCCTCCCCCCCCTTTTTTTCTGTGGAAGACATGCCCTCCGAGGTCGATCCCAGAGTTGATTGTACAGCGGGCGTGGGAATGAGAAGGGGATGGCAACGGGCGGTATAATAGTCTACCGAAGGAGAGTGGGTATAGTAGTCAGTAAGTCGGTATAACTAGCAGTAAGTCGCCAGGCTATATGGTGCAAGGCAAGTTGAAGTGTATGTCTAGCTGCAGGTATAAGGCCAGTTGCCAACGCTGTCAAACAATTTTTGTGATGGCCCTGTCGCCTACCACGGGGCCGGTACCTCCCCATGTCCCTTTGGCCCTCATGGGCCTTCCTCCTGCCATCTGAGTTCCTTCCCGCCGTCACACATGGCAAAAAACGAACTACCACATTCCCTTCAAATACCCCACCCCATACATACCCAGAGCCCCCTCAACTCCGCCACCCTCGCCCTCACCCATACCCAAACGGCCCCGCCCTCATCCACACGACCTCCTCCGCCCTTCTCTCCTCCTCATACTCCTCCACCTCCCCCCTGACCGCCTCAAACCACCCCTCCTGTCCCGGCCGCACCCCCCCATAAAACATCTTGGTATACTCCCAATACTCAGGATACCACCCCGCAAACTCCCAGTCCACCACGCCCGTGACCCTCCCCTCCCTCGGATCGACCAGCACGTTCCTTGGCGCGAGGTCTGCGTGCGCGAACCGCACGCCGTAGTCCCGCGCATGGACGGCGGCGACTGCCGGCTCCCAGTCGGCGAGCGGCTCGCCGAAGCGGAGGAAGGTGTGGAAGGCGGAGAAGGAAGGGAAGGGCCCCCAGGGCTGGGAGCCGAGGCGGTGGTCGTAGCCGGGGGTGGAAGGGGCGGTGCCACCGATGTGGAGGGCACCGTTTGGCCCCTGTGAGGGTGGGAGAGCGCGGAGCTGGGTAATGAAGCTTGCGAGTTGGCGGGCGATGGAGGTGAGTTGGGATGGGGTGAGGGTGGGGAGGGCGGTGTCAAGGGGGATGCCAGGGAGCTGGGTCATCAGGATGTGGGCGGTGCCGGAGGGTTGGCGGTCGTAGATGGCGAGGACTGGTGGGCGGGTTAGCTTTGAGGGTGCAGGGGTTGAGTGGAGGGAGAGAGGTAAGTTACTCTTGGGCACTGGGATGGTGGTGTTTACACGGACAAACTCCATGGCGGCGATCTCGTTCGCGGGGGCGTCAAACTTTAAGATCTTGCCGAATGGTAGAACAATGATGTTGCCCACGCTGAGGCGGGACGGGCGGCCGACGAAGTTGCTCGCCGCGAGGTGTAACTTCAACCATTTCGGAAGTGGTTTGCTGGTGAGCCGTGGCTCGGTAGTGGTGGTGGACTGCATTTTGGTTTGTGGAACCGGCCGAGAGTGAAAATTCCAGCTTGGATCGGGCCAGCAAGAAAGGAGTACAGACGTAATTTGTCACAGCAAGCAGCGGGAATCGATATGTGTGGCAAGGGGCAGGTAAGTCTTGTTGCAAGTTGGTTTGTTTTTGATAGCACCAACTCATGCGCATCTGATTGATCTCTCATTGGACGGCTCGTAACCGAAGAGGATTTCTCACTGACAGCCATGCCCACCCGCATGTGGTGGGCGGCACGGCATTCACAGCTTCCTTGTCATCAACAAGGAGGATCAACTAACTTCTTCGCACCCATGTGCCGCATTCTCGCATTCTCGCCTTCTCGCATTCCTCATTGTAGATTAGTCTCCAAAAACCAAGGCATTAAGACCTGTGCCAGACGGCCCCGTCTGGTCAGCGCTAGGCCTGAGAACGGCGGAGTGTCTGGGATCGAGTCAGTGTTCTGTGCCCTGGCGATCATGGCCCTGTATGGTTGGGTGCTGATCTCATTGTTCGAGATGCTGCCTAATTTCACGCCGTTTCCATCGGCCATCTGCTCAGTCAACAGACTGGATTATCGTAAAAACCTAGGGCCACTCCGGACAACTCGGCCACTAGGTGTGGAACGCGTCGTATAATTATCCAACCGTGACTTGGGAGAGGTCAGGTCGCCACCCCATCCCATCTCAAGTCCTCGGGCGTGGTCGAGACATGAACAGAAACAAGCCACCAGTGATTTTTGGCCGGCCATGTTATTCTCGTTTCAAGGTCCGAGGGTGGCCGCCTCCATCGATGAGCTTTCCGAACATCGCGAAAGTGAGCCCTTGGTGTTGGGAAGCTGGCTACTGCTGCTCTCAACACTTCCATAAGTAGTCCGCCCTCTGCCTGGGCTCAGGAGAGTGAAGAACAAGTCGATAACGAGCACCTTTACTTCACCAGCCTTTATCACCACTCGTCCGGAACGAGTGACTACTTTTTTAACTCTCTTGTTTCTTATTTCCCAACCGCCACCAACCCCCTTTCCCACCATGTCATCCTCCAACCGCAACAAGAACCGCATCTACTTCTGCGTCTACTTCCAGCAGGGCGTCAACGGCACCAACGGCAACCCGCGCGTCTTCCACTGCGGTCTCTGGGTCGAGAACAAGGGCAGCCGCGGCGGCGGCGACTTCTTCCACGTGCAGTTCCACGGCCCGCGCCCGACCAACAGGCCGAACTACCCGGAGGGCTGGGCGTACGACTCATCCGTTATCCGCGGGCGCCAGGCCAACTGGCGCCACTCGGGCAGCCTGATCGGCCGCATCCTGCTGGGCAAGCTCCCCGCCGGCATCGGCGCGCAGGACATCCACCAGGTCTGCCAGGGCGTGCCCATGCCCCATGGCAACCAGAACTGCTGGGACTGGACCCACAACGCCGTCGCCGCCATCCAGGCGCAGAGGTGGCTGGCGGCTTTCCCCTGGGGCGGGAGCAACGGCTTCGGCGCGAGGGCGTACAACCAGGCCGTCAACTGGTACACGCGCGACCCCAAGATGCGGAATGACCATAGCTGGGACATTTTTGGAACGGATTCGCCGCACTGTGTGATCATGTGAGGGGGGCTTTGTTCGGCCGATGGAATATACATGCGGGCCATGTTGAGCTGGTCTCGGGATGATACTAGAATCTGTCTAGGTCCATAGACAAATCAGGGCTGGCCTTTGGATATGTCGACATCACTCCGTTTGATTTCTCTTTGTGACAGAGTAACTAGCAGTTTTCAACCCTGAAGTTGCTGTGCCATCATTCAAAGGCGAAAGTGAGAGAATCAGAAGGGTCAACAGGCGAGGAATCAGCCCGAAATATGACTGACAATTTTCTTCTAGAGTACGTTGCCTCCATTTCAGCTGATCGATTTCTGCCTGTGTGATCTCACTGCACCAGAAACAACCTAAGGATGCTTGTTGCTTTGGTTCAAGTCTAGATATCAGTTGATACTGTCCTCAGAGTGTAACTATTCTCGGTCTAACCAAGCGCCACCCCCTGAATTTTTACATCTATTAACTAATTATGTCTACAAGCCCAGCCCCTAGGCCTCCTCTTCACCCCCCACCCCCCCGACCTCCTAGAAGTGCCCAGCTCGCCCAGCCAACATGATAACCCCGTCTCCTTCAACTCTACGCCAACATCTCCCTAACACCCCTTGCCCCTCCCCGGGTAACTCCACCGGCACCATCCCCCTCCCGGGCCTCCCCCACCCTTCTCTCATGCCAGTCTCATACCCCTCCCTCTCCAATCCCCTCCCCATCCCCACCCTGAGCAGCGGATCCTTCGCCTCCCCCGCCGAGACAGGCCTTGGAGCAAGCGCAATGTCGCTTCCGCCGCTGCCGTTGTCGGCGGGGGCTGGCAGTGGTGGTGCCGAGGCGTGCAGCTTGCGGCGGATGAGGAAGACGGCGACGATGCAGGCGCAGATCAGGGCGATGCCGCCGAGGGCGGCGCCGATGATCGCGGGGGTGTTGTTGCTATTGTTGTTGGTTGGCGGGGAGGGGGTTGGAGAGGAGGTGGAAGTGGGTGTGGGGGTGGTGGAAGCGGGGGTGGAAGTGGAGAGGGAGGTTGTTTTGGCAGTGCTGGACGAGGGGGTGGTCCACGGGGTAGTGAAAGCGCTGTAGTGATCGGTCTTGCCGGCCTTGTCGGCGCAGGTGACGTAGGTAAAGGCGCCGGGGCCGTTGGTGGCGATAGTCAGGAAGCCCGTGTTAGGTGTTAGTTATACATTTACAGATATACACAACAAACCCCTTGCCAATTCAGACCTTCCAACATCCCAACCTCGGGGTATTATTACTGTCAATCCCCCCGTTCCATAACAAGTACCAAACTACCTCATCCCCCAACCCCCAATCCCCGCCTCAGCCAACTCCGCCGGCGTCGCAGGCGCCCGATCCACCTCCGCCCACCCCAGCACCGGCGTTTCGACAACCTCATACCCCATCTCAGGCCCTCTCGCAGGCAACTCCTCATACACTGGCAGCCCCTCCGCGGGCAACTCCATCACCGGCTTGCTGTTGTTATACCCCACTCCACCGCCACCACCACCCCTCTCTGCTGTTGCTCCTACTCCTCCTCCTCCTGCTGCTGCTCCTGCGTCTACTCCTCCTCCTCCTCCTCCTCCTCCTGCTGCTGCTGCTGCTGCTGCCGTGCCGGCCGCCGCGTGCCGGCTGCGCCGGATGAGAAAGACGGCTACCACGCTGAGGCAGATGAGCGAGACGCAGCCGACGACGGCGCCAATGATGGCGGGGGTGTTGTTGGGCGGGTCGGGGGAGAGGGTCGAGGGGGAGGAGGGGGAGGAGGGGGAGGAGGCGGGGTTGGGGGCGCCTGAGCCTGCGCTCGCAGCGGGGGTCGTCTGCCCCGGGGTGCTGGGGGACGTAGTAGGGGAGGTAGTGCTTGAGGAGGAGGGGGTTGAGGTGGAGGTGCTTGGGGCGGTGGTGGTTGAGGTGGGGGTGCTGGAGGAGGTGGTGTGGGAGGTGGAACTCTGGGACGTCTGCGCGGGGGCGGGTAACGGCGCCGGCGGGCTTGACGAGGTGGAGGGCTTGGGGGTGGTGGTCCAGGCCTGGTATCGATCGGTTATGTTGGGCTTGTCGCCGCAGCCCAGGTTTGTGTACACGCCGGCGGGGTCGGACAGGGTCAGGAGGGCGGTCGAGCAGAAACGGCCGTGAGGGCTGGAGCGTGTCAGTTCCTCCTCAGTCCAGCATACGTATTATACGAAGGCATAGAGCACCAGGCCTACCAGGTCCAGGTCTTCAGGGCCTTGTTGCCAAAACCACAACCTGCTGTGCAAGTCGTGTCGTCGACGCAGGTGTCGCCCATATCACACTGGTTCGCGTTCTTGGTCGCGCAGAACCCCCAGGCGCCGTTGGTAGTATCGACGCGGATCTCGTACCCGCTATCAGCGGTCCGCCTGACGGAGGGATCCCCGCCGCCATAGACGGTTGTGAACTTGGTGACGATGGGGGCAGCTTGTCGACCGACCAAGGCCGAGGCTGTTACCTGCCCACCACCACCAAGGAGGGGCAGTAACAGGAGGGGGGACGGAACCATTGGATCATAATAGCCGGGGAGGGTCTGATTTTCCAAGCGGAGTTTGGCGAGCACAGGCAGGAAACGGCTCAAAGTGGCCTTGATGGGGAGAGGAGGGGAGAAGAAGAAAGGAAGGAGAGAAAGGAGGTCGGCGGCGGTGCTGCCGACTCACCGCGGGGCGACGGCGACCTGCTAATAACGGCATCACGACACAGGTCAGGGCCGATGAGTGACTGGAGGGCGGCTGTTGTCGCTGCCGCCTCGCCTGCTGCCGTCCCGCCAGGGGCACGCAGACACACTGCCATTCATTCATCACAGATATGCTCAGGTCAGGCCAGTAGGGTGTGGAACATGGAGGGGGCCGGAGTTCGATATTGCTAGGATTACGGTGCGGCACAGTTGGGCGCTTGTCTGCGTATTTGATTTTCCACGGATGGCCCGCCCGTCTCGAGGACCGGGGAGGGTGAGCCCGAGCCTCAAAACACCGAACTTGACGACCAAAAATGATGCGGTGATGCGGAAAAAGGGATTCCCACGAAACACAGACGATTCTGTTGTTATAAACCCCCATTTCCCGACACTCTGCGTGATTGTCTGGCCGTCGAAGGATGGACTCTTTTTGTATATAATCTGGCACTTGAGCATCACGGGAGCCCTCCCTATTAATGTCTGCGCTAAGAGGTTGTTAATCTGTATTCCGTACGGAATAGTTACATCGTCTCGAAACTTCGAACCAACAGCATACCCCTGGCATGACAACCTGCCCACAACCAGCCAACGGCCCCCAAAGAAACGGCACGGCTCGCATGCCACGGCTGCACCCCTGGGCTGGGCAAGAGAGATGCAGTTGATCATTTATGCCAAAATTGCAAAATTGAGCTCTCCCATTCTTTCCTCCCCGCACCACCGCGGACCCTCCAGATGGCTAGATCCGGTGATGATGGGCTGGCGCGTCCGTCGAGGATGCAACAGCGAGGACCAGAGCTACAAGTGAAGTTGTCGTTGGCCGCGCCGCAGCAGCACGGCGTCAACGAGGACTGCCCTGGTGAAACCGCGAATGCCTATTGGCCACCCTCTCGCTGAACCAACCTCGGGGCACGCTTGGGGGCCACGAAACCCGCTTCGACCCGTGCTCTCTCCTTTCATCCCTCCATCCCGTCCCGCCCCCTCCCTCTCTTCATCCCCGGTGCATCCCTCTTTCATGCGTGCTTGCCCCCTTGCTCCTGTTCGCGTCTCCCAAAAAAACTGTCGATCCAAATGGCGTCGCAATTCACAGCCCTCTAAATAGGCACCGCAGGCCCGGTCCCAATGCGCGATTCTGTTCTTCTGTTCCCCCTCCCCGCGCTGCACCACCTTCATGCCCTTGCTTGATCTCGGCTCACACGAGGACTGCCCTGAGTCCATCCACCCCCAGCCCTGACCGTCATGCACATTCTACGAGACCGCGGCGGTAAACGCCCCGGCCACTACCCCTCGGCCCGGTTCCCGCACCGTCGCTCCAAGTCCCTCCGCTACCTCGTGGCCCTGCTCCTGTCGGTGCTGACCTGGTACCTCCTGACGGGCGCCGACACGCCGCTCTCCCTCGCAACACCGTGGGCGGGCAGCCACGGCGGCAAGCACCCCATCGATGCCCTGGTGCGCGCCGCCGACAAGGTGTTCGCCGCCCGGCTCTCCATGGCGACACAGACCCTCCCGGCCACTGCCGCCGCCTACCGCGAGCGCCGCGGCCGGCACCCCCCGCCCGGCTTCGACAAGTGGTACGCCTTCGCCAGGGAGAAGAAGGTCATCGTCGTCGAGGAGTTCTGGGACCAGATCTACCATGACCTCGAGCCGTTTTGGGGCGCCCGCCCAGCCCAGATCCGCAAGGACGCCCGCGAGTTTGAGATGCGCGTCCAAGTGCGCGACGGCAAGGCCTCGACCGGCAGCGACTGGTTCTGGACTCAGATCTGGCTCAACCTGATCCAGTCCATCGAGCACCTGCTCCCGGACATGGACCTGGCCCTGAACCCCATGGACGAGCCGCGCGTCGTGGTGCCTTGGGAGGACATGGCCGCCTACCTCAAGGAGGCTGCGAAAACGAAGAAGATGGCGCCGGTCAAGAAGGTCGTGTCCGACTTTAGCAAGCTGCCGCCAATTGGAGAGACGCCCTATGAGGAAGAAAGCGTTATCCCCCCCGTGGCCTGGGAGCGTAACAGTAAGTTTCCCCCCTGTCCGATAACTACTCTCTGGACTCTGCGCTGACCCGTCCGGACAGAGCACTACTGGCCGATCGCCCGTCGCGGCTGCCCTCCCAACAGCCCGGCCCGCCAGGCCGAGACCATCACCGACTTTGACAAGACGCCCTTCATCGCCAGCAGTTTCAACCTGGCCCACATGAAAGACGGCTACGTGGCCAACTACACGCTCAGCACCGACTTCTGCCACCAGGACGATCTCCAGGCTCTCGAAGGCGTCTTTGTCGAGCCGCTGACCGTCGCCTCAACCACCAGCCTCCTCCCCATCTTTGGCGGCTCCAAGCTATCAACCAACAACGACATCCTCCTGCCGGCGCCCATGTACTGGAACGAGGAAGAGCGCTTCACGGGCGGCAACGGCGCCTCCGTCCCGTGGTCGTCCAAGTACTCCTCGGTCGTCTGGCGCGGCGTCGCCACGGGCGGCCTCAACCGCGCCACCAACTGGCGCTCCTTCCAACGCCACCGCTTCGTCGCCATGAACAACGCCACCATGCTCTCCCTCGCAGCGTCCAACCCCACCACCAACCCGCCCCCCAACTTTGCCCTCCCCTCCAAACAATACCCCCTCCCGCCACTCACCCCCCAAGCCAACGACAACACCCCCAACCTCCCCTCCTGGCTGTCTCAAACAACCGACGTCGCCTTCACCGACCTGATGTGCGCCCACAAAGGCTTCCACCCCTCCTGCAACTACACGGGCCCCTTCTTCTCCACGACGGAGCCCATCCCCATGGCCGCGCAGTTCGCGCACAAGTACCTCCCTGACATCGACGGGAATTCCTTCAGCGGGCGCTACCTCGGTTTTCTGCGGAGCACCAGCGTGCCGGTTAAGGCGGCGCTCTGGCGCGAGTGGCACGACGCGCGGCTCGTCGCGTGGAAGCATTTCGTGCCAATGGATAATAGGTTTGGGGATTGGTGGGGGATTCTGGGGTATTTTCTGGGCGGGGGGGGTAGTCGGGGGGTGAGTGGTGGGAAGAGGGGGGAGGCGGGGAGGGATAGGGGGGATTTGGTCGGGGAAAGGATTGCGATGGCGGGCAGGGACTGGGCGGGTAAGGTGCTCAGGAAGGAGGACATGGCGGTTTATACGCTGAGGCTGTTGTTGGAGTATGCGCGGGTGACGGATGATAGGAGGGAGGTGATGGGGTGGGTGGGGGATTTGAACGGGGAGGGGAGGTAGAGTGGTGGAGTGGTGGATTATACCCCTGACTGACTGACTACATTGCATAGCGAGCGATTTGATTTTTGATTTGATTTTTGTGAAGACATCTCTGTTTGGGCTGTGGGTGTCTGGTGTTGTGAGTGGGTGTCTGTGGGAACAAGGCAGTTCTGGATCTAGACATGGTCGTATCTTGAATGAGAGAAGAACCAGCAACCTTGAAATCGGTAGTTACGGATAAGATGAGTAACTAGTTAGAGGTTGTTGATTTTAGATGCTCGTGTTGAAGAAGCGGCGCCCGAAGGATCGAACTGGTGGAACTAGTGGAGTTGCATCGGTAGCTGCACCCCTGTAGCCTCCCCTGTCGACCCCCTCACAGTACCCTAACCCCCTAACGACCCCAACAACCCCAACCACCCCCGCCCCAAGCTCGGTGCTGACAGTTGCCGACAGCCCTGCGCATTCGTCATCCCGTCTCTGCCCGCGGCGGAAGCGGCCCGCGTCGATTGGCTCGTCGCGCCGGCAAATGTGGAGCCAGCGACCTCGCGGCACATGGGCAGCAAGGAAAGTGAAGGCGCCGCAAGTTGGCAACTTCAATCCGCCAGCAACAACAATCCTCCAACACCAGACAAGGGACACGACACGCCCCTCAGACAATGCTGCCGGGGCCCATGCGCGCGCCGTCCGAATAACCATCCACGCCCACGCCCACGACCTCGACGACCTCGTCTCTCCCTGGCTTCCATGACCCCATCGATTCCCTCGCGTCGCTCCCCCGCGTGAGTGATTCACGCCAGAGCCAGAGTTCCTGCGCTGCTGTTGCTGCACGCCGCCCGCCATGCTCGCCGAAACTATCGTCAGCTCCCTCGTGGGGCTCGCTAGTATGTTCCCACCCCCAGCTCCCGTCAGGTGAAGAGTAAACAACGACAGATCCGCTGACAAGATGGCGCAGGGAGGGAAGAAGAAGACCCCGCCGGTATGCTCCCCAACAGCCCCCCCCCCACCCCCTCTCCCCCTCTCCTATACGGTCTCGAATCCCTCTCCCCCACCCTCTCTCGACTACACACAAGCACCAGCTCATCTCTCACACACCCCTCCCACAGGCGCCGACCCCCCGAAGCAGGAGAACAATGCCTCCTGGGCCATCTTCATCCTCATCATGCTCCTCATCGTCGCTTTCTGCACCAGCTACACCATGCAGCAGCGCAAGATCACCGCCATCCATGAGACCGTCGTCTCCATCTTCGGCGGCATGACCGTCGGCCTGATCCTGCGCGTCTCGGGCTTCGACTCGATCCGCGACCTCGTCAACTTCAACTACCAGTACTTTTTCAACCTGCTGCTGCCCCCCATCATCCTCTCGTCCGGCTACGAGCTCCACCAGGCAAACTTCTTCCGCAACATCGGTACCATCCTGACCTTTGCCTTTGCCGGCACCTTCATCTCGGCCGTCGTCATCGGCGTGCTCCTGTGGCTGTACACGGCCATCTCCCTCGAGGGCCTCGACGTCACCTGGGTCGACGCCATCTCGGTCGGCGCCACTCTGTCCGCCACCGACCCCGTCACCATCCTGGCCATCTTCAACACCTTCAAGGTCGACCCCAAGCTGTACACCATCATCTTTGGCGAGTCCATCCTCAACGACGCCGTCGCCATCGTCATCTTCGAGTCGGCGCAGAGCGCCGGCAGCAAGGGCGGCGGCATAGGCGTCTGGAGCGTCCTGCACGGCATCTGGTACTTCCTGTCCGAGTTCTTTGGCTCCCTGGCCATCGGCGCCATGGTCGGCGTCCTGACCGCCCTCGGGCTCAAGTACACCTATGTTCGGCGGTATCCAAGCATCGAGAGCAGTCTCGTTGTCCTCATCGCCTACGCCACCTACTTTTTTGCCCAGGCCATCGGCATGTCCGGTATGCACACCCTTACTCACATTACATCGAGCCAAAAGCATCCACTGACCCCTCCAGGCATCGTCGCGCTCCTCTTCTGCGGCATAACCCTCAAGCACTACGCCTACTTCAACATGTCGCGCCGCACCCAGCTCACCACAAAGTACTTCTTTCAGGTCACCGCCCAGCTCTCGGAAAACTTCATCTTCATCTACCTCGGCCTGGCCCTCTTCACCGAAAAGAACCTCGTCTACCAGCCGCTCCTCATCATCGTCACCGTCCTGGCCGTCTGCGCCGCCCGCTGGCTCGCCGTCTTCCCCCTGTCCAAGCTCATTAACTGGTTCATCCGCTACCGCGCCCGCCGCCAGGGCCGCGAGGCCGCCGAGGAGCTCCCCTACAGCTACCAGGCCATGCTCTTCTGGGCCGGCCTGCGCGGCGCCGTCGGCGTCGCCCTCTCGGCCCTCTTCACCGCAAAGGAGACCCAGGCCCTGCAGGCCACCGTGCTGGTCGTCGTCGTGCTCACCGTCATTATCTTTGGCGGCACCACCGCCCGCATGCTCGAGATCATGGGCATCCGCACGGGTGTGACGGAAGAGCTCGACTCGGACGACGAGTTCGACATCGAGGCCATCGGCAGCGGCCTGTACAAGCGCTCCGACACCGCCATCGGGTATAACCCGCGCCGCAACGCCAGTCGCGGGTCGGCGTTGCAGCTTGGAAATGTCGGCGGCGCGTCGAGCAGCACCGCCCCACGCGGGGGCGATGACGGGAATGGTTGGGCGTCTGGGCACAGGTCGCCCAACACGGCGCCGAGACAGGGCAGCAGGAGCCGTCGCGGCGGCGGCGCCGCGGGGGCAGCCAAGCCCGGCGACGAGTTTGAGCGCTCCGAGCTCCTGGGCCCGTCGCCGGGCAGCAACACCGACTCGGAGTTTGAGTTTGGCAGCGACATTGACATTTCTGATCTCCCGCCCCCCGCACCTGGCGCGGGGAGAGGCCGCAGAACCAGCCCGATCCTATCACCTGAGGATGCGGCGGCGAGGGAGGCGGGGGCTGCCGAGGGAGGGAATAGCACGGTCGCTGCGGGTGCGACTGGGAGCGTGCATGGCGCCACGCAGCCGCTGACGGCGACGGCTGCCATCCGCCAGCTGTTTAGCACGGAAGACCCCTCGGCGCTGTTTAGGCAGCTGGATGAGGACTATATTAAGCCGACGCTGTTGTTGGATGGGGGGGGTGGGAGCAAACGGGGCAGGGAGGGCATTGAGCTGGCTCTCTTTGTTCGTTTGTTTTCCTTGCTGTTAGTGGGGAACAGGGGGAGGGATGAAGGGGGAGGAAAGGGAAGAGGAAAGAAGGGGGGAGGGGAGAAAGTGTGTATGTACAATGTTGGGTGGGTTTGGCATTTTATTGGCGTTGGGGGCGCAAGCAAGTGGGTAATAGAGTACGGTCCCCCAGGCTGGAGAAGTTGCTGGCCTGGGAAACTGTTTTTTTGGTTTGTCTGTACCATGTACCAGCTACCATCGATGTGTCTATCTATTCTTGTCTGATGATCGGTCTGCCTTGGGCTGACTGCTCGGGCTGTCTTCCGTTCTCTGTCTTCCGTTCTCTGCCTGCCTGCCTGCCTGTCTGCCTGCCTATCTGTCTGTCTGTCCGTCTGCTTTCCTCCGTCTGCCTGTCTTTGTGCCCATCTGCTGGTGTGTTGACCTGCCGGCGTCCAGCTGTCTTGTCCGTCGGCCGGTCTCCGCCCCTTCCCTATCGCCCTCACCGCTTGCTTATCCGGCTTTCAAACCCATCCGCCAGCCAGTCAGTCAGTGCCTCACCCCGTCCATCCGTCCATCTACGTCCTCTACGTGTGTGGATGTGTGAATGTAGCTACGGCGAGTGGAATTGATAGGGGTTTCTCTAAGAAGCAAGTTCTTCATTGACAGACACGTGCATAGGTTTCACTCTCAGGGAGTTAAACAGCTGTGCCACACATCCAATCACACAGACGCTTGTCCACTTTCACTTTTCAGCTCCCCCCCCTTTCAACCATCATCACACAGGCACCCCGACTTAACCATGACCAAAATAAAACAGGCGATGATATCTCCACCCAGCCAGCGGGTCCCACTCATGCTATCCACGCCGCTTGGCATGTTTCACGGCCCACCCCCTAACAAAACAAACCGAACGAGGCTGAGCCCATCCAGGCAGCTGGCCTCCTGGTACTTGCTTAGTGGACACAAGCCAAATCCGTCACGTTGAAACACACTCCGTTTCGAGTCTTCGAGAGAGAAGCTCTCCAACGTTGCTATTTCCACTACTATCCAAAGCTCGCTAGCTAGGTAGGCAGGTCAGGGGAGCCCCAATAGGAGAGAAGAAAAAAAACCAACACAAAAAAACATAACGTTAGACTAATAAAGGATATAACCGTCAAGCCAGGGGCTTTCAGGGGTTGAGGAAAAAGTTGGCTCCTTCCCCGTCCGCCTTTCACATGCTCACTCACACCGCCCGCTGCCGTCTCTCAGTCCCTCCCTGCTTGATGCCCGGGGGAAAACTCTCCGCGCGGCAAGAAACAGACCCGACATCCCCTCAATCAATCCCTATCATCCTCCCCCTCAAACCAAGCACCAGGCTTCCCAACCCCGTTCCTCCCTCCATCACCCCCTACCCACCCCCTGCCCTCCAACCCCAACCCCCAACCCCGCCACAACCTCCTCCACCCGCCTCGGCATCTCTTCATCATCCATCATCATCCCAAAACTAGGCTCCCCCGGCGGGTTATGGATCCCCGGAATCCCCGGGTGCCCGGGCACCTGCGCCGCGGCCGTCGACCCCCCGTCCCCATCCCCGCGCTGCTGCGCCCTCCTGATCCGCCCCGTCTGCTGGTCCACCCACGACGTGACACTCCTGAACCGCGCCGGCTGGTCCTCGCTCGATTCCGTGTAGACCGTCTCGCGCCGCCCGCTGCGGCTGCCACTGCTGTTCTGCCTCCCCAAACCGCCGCCGGCAGTCCGCGCTTGCGACATCCACGAGAAGCGCGCCGTGTACTGCCCTCCGGGCGATGTGCTCGACGAGCCGGGGAGGGTCGCCGTCGGCGCGGGCGGGCTGACGACCGAGCCCGCGGGCATCATCTCGCCGTCTCCGAAGCCCGATGAAAGGGATGAGACTTCGCTCAGGGCCTGGCTCGGTTGTCGGTAGAGTTGGCTGTTGTAAGGGCCGTACTGTTGGGTTTGGAAGGGCTGGTTATACAGAGAGAGCGGCGAGATGCCGTTTTGGAGGGGGCTCGCCGATGTGGGGTTCCCTCCCAATATGGCACCAAAGTGTGCCGCGTTCGTCGAGCTGAAGGATTCTTGAGGTTGGTGGGTGTAAACGGGGATGTTGGTTACGACTGTGATGCTCGGGCGGGAGTCTGGGCTGTAAGTGTTGGGGGGGTTGGCCAGTGGTTGTTGGTACATATTGTTGTCCAAGGGACCCAAGGGCCACGACGGCTGCATCGGGTGCGACTGCAACGGCTGCGGTAATGGCTGCTGCACAAGCTGCTGCTGCGGTTGCTGCAACGGTGGCTGTTGTGTTTGCATTTTCTCCGACGCAAAGAAGCCCTCCAATGATGGTGCACTGCCACCCCCCTTCTCGCGGTAGCTGGGTGGAGGCGATCGTGAGCTCGCCGAGTCGTCCAGGTTCTGCCACGCCCGTTGCTTCAGGAAAGGGATCTTGGAAGCAAGACCTCTCAACGACCTCCCAAAGCCGCTGCCGGAGCCTCCATTCCTCCTCGGTTTCTTCATTGTCCGCCAGGCCATCCAGGCGATGAAGCAGAACAGTATGAAACCACCTGATAGGATTGTTAGCTCCGAGGTGAACGACTCTTGGGACAGACAAAAACCATACCTATTGAGCCGACCGAGACCAAGACACGCTCGGCTGTCGGATCCATGCCAGCCCGCGCTGTCTCAAGACGGCTGCCGTTGCCTTCGGCATTGTTGCCGTTCAAGCCCCCGCCCCCGGTGCCGCTTCCACCCCCAGTGCCAAGTGTCCCTCCAGTCGGAAGAGGAGTGGGGATGGTTGTTGGAATAGGATCGGGCCCTCTGGGACCGGACGGGTCGGGCCCGGACGAAGCGTATAAAGGTTTCTCGGGCTCATTGGTCGAGCCCGCCACTGCGCTCGACGTGACCAGAGGGGTCGAGGTAGTTGCCGCTGGGCTCGCCTACGACTTGGATCAGAAATTTGGTCACCTTGACTAAAAGCGCGGCTCCGCTTACCTCGGTGGTTGAAGTTCCTGTTACCTGCGACTGGAGCAGGACCACACCTGGGTTAAGGGTGCTTGACACTTCGGTTGTTGTAGGGGGAGGTGGGGGAGGTGTTGAAGACGAGGATGGAGGGGTCTCGGCAGACGTTGTTGCGGGTGGCGGCGGCGGCGTAGACGATGATGAGGGTAGTGGCGGTGGAGGTTCCTGGGAGGACGATGTTGTTTCTGGTGGCGGAGGTTCTTGGGACGACGATGATGGTGGTGGTGGTGGAGGAGTCGTTTCAGGAGGGGGTGTTGAGGATGTTGTGCTGCTGGCATCGCCGTTCCTGTTTCTTCCAAACCCGAAGCCAAATCCAAAACCCTCTCCTCCTATTTTCCCGTCTCCAATCTTCCCATCTCCTATTTTTCCATCTCCTATCTTTCCCAAAAAGCCTTTCCCGTCCAGCCTGCCGGAATCCTTGCCATCCCCGTTTCCATTACCGCCGTTTCCATTGTTCCCCCCATCGCCATTCCCGCCCCCATTTCCACCGTTGCCGTTGCCGCCTCCGCCTCCGCCGCCGCCGCCACCGCTTCCACCTCCATTCCCACCCCCTCCGCCGGCCCCTCCATTACCGCCTCCATCGCCGCCTCCACCTCCGCCTCCGCCCCCGCCCCCGTTCCCTCCTCCGTTGCCCTCGTTGCCATTGTTATCGCCGTTGTTTCCTCGGCCTCCGCCGCCTCGAAAAAAATCGGCAAACTTTGACCCCCGGTTGTTGTTGGAGCCATCACCACCCTCACCACCGCCGCGGAAACGGCGGCCGCCTTCGCCTTCGTCGTCGGAGGGGTCCTGTCGCCGATTTACGTTGATTCTCCGCGCCAAGGGGTCGACCTCGCCTAACGGCCCCCCAACCGAGAGTCCGGAGTGGTTCCTTGTTGGTGCCATTCCATCGCCTGCTGGCCTCGGCATCCTACGGTCATAGGCCGCGCGGGTCGGGTCAAGCTGCCCAGGGAGACGGCGTGCTGTATGTCATGGATCCAACTCTGGGTGTACCGCCAAGACTGAGAGTGCCGTCAAGGTCGCTGGTGAACTCGGGTGGCCGCGATAGCCCGCTTCGGTCGAACACTGATTCGAAGAGACCGGAAAGTATGTACAGGTAGAAAAGAAGGCGGGCCTGCCTAGAAGCAATATACAATAGGCAATACAAAACAAAGAAGCCAAAAAATGTGCGGGAAGCCGGCCCTGCTGGAGGTGAAGGGAAAAAAGTGGGAGAGGAGAATAAGAGAATCTGGGCATGGGGAGAGGTAGCAGAGGCAAACGAGCCTCACAGCATCCCAAGCAGTCCATGGGTCCCGGCAGACAGTCCAGGCCTTGCTCGAAAAGGGCAACCAGCCGTGCAGTCGCATGAAAGACGGGCCCAAGCTCCCGCGGGCTGGTGCATCAGGGATGGGATGAATGTCAGGGCGTCTGGGAAGATGTGGTGGAAAGGGGTATGGATTCTGCCAGCACTGCTGGGGCTGGATCCGCGGACTGGAGACGCCTCAGGGATCTCGGGTGGTGTCTCAAGGATCCCGTAGCGGGGGATCATGATGCCAAGGGGGGATGGGGCAGGGGGAGGGAGGTGATGTGCTGCCCCAGATGTCAGTGTCAGCCAGTCAAGGACGCGACACCACGGCCACGATGTCCGTCAAACCCACGGCACCAGAGACAGACGAGATGCAGGCTGGAGTTCAAATTCCCGATCCGGGCATCGACCGACCGACCCAGTACAAAGCCAAAGAGAGAAACACGCGCGAGCCCGATCACAACGGTGCTGCCTGCCTTGGCGCAGCACGATGATATTGCTGAGGATCGCGCATGCCCCCCCAGCATCCAAGCCCCAGGCCCAAATGAATGGAGGCATGTCGAGGCATGTGGCTCCCGAAGCTTGCTTTGGTTGCTCGTGCGCGTGCGCGTGCAGACGCGTGGCCCGAGGTGAGGCATCCCATCGGCCGGCACCTGTGTTGTCGTGGCGGGCAGCACAGGCTGGGCTGGTGCCAAATTGTGAGGGGTTCGGTGTCTCAGGCATGAAGGGGTCGTTTCAGCTGCGGAGCGATGAGGCGCGGAGGCGCATCCCGAGGCAGTCGCTCGCAGTCGCTACGTTGCCCAGGACGGGCTAGGCGAGGGCGGGCGGCCGTGCGCTTCTCTGCTGCTTGCCGGCGTCGGATTTTCCATTCAACGACCGGCCCTTGGGTGCCGAGGAGAGCACTGGTGATTCGCTGGTCTCCGTCTGGCTTGGTTTCGTCTTGTCGCTCCCGAGCAGCACCCAACACAACACAGACCAACACAGCACACGTCCATACCGCCGCTGCCGTGTTGTTTTGGGGGCACCATCAACCGGGCCAACAGCGCCGCCGTGGCTGCTGTCCGCATTAGGCTGTTCCGCCAGCCCGACCGTCGGCTTGCTCGAGCGGGTGCAAGATGTGCTCGCTCATGCTCCGGTGCTCAACACGAGACGGCATGGCTGATCGGTCGCGTAAAATTCCCAGACGTCAATCCCGAAGCTTCGCCATTTGTCCGCCCGGGAAGACGGCGTGGCAAACGGGACTCTCGGAGAAAAAAGAAGCAAAAGAACAAAATAGAGAAATCGCAGATCTGACGAGGAAGAATGTGAGCCAAGGATGACCAAGGCCAGTCAGTGGCGGTTCATTGTTGCGATTGTGTGCCCTCTCGCCCCTTGTCTCACGCTTCTTGGGGGAGGAATTGAGGATGGAGAGAGAGCAGTGCATGTGTCTAAAGCAGGGTGCAGCTGTTGGGGGGTCACCGATCTCCGCAGATCTTTCATGCGCGATCGAGGCAGGCGAGGCAGTCGAGGGCAGGCGAGGGCAGGCTGAGGGTAATCATGGGCCGGCAGAGATTGCGTTGTTAGTGGTTAGTGTCCGGCAGTGCCTGCCATCGTGTGGCATCTTCCCCGGAGCTCCTTCCCCGCATGCCGCCATGGCGGGTCGTTGTTGGTGGCCCATGGGGAAGGAGGCATGGCGCTCTGGATGCGAGCATGCTTTCCTGTTTGGGTTGACTCTATCCTCTCTCGATCCCTTAGCGAATCTCCAAAACTCCAACCCACAACACACCAAGACGACCTCTGGCGGGTCCGACGGGCACCCCCTACCCCTCCGAATCATCACCAAAACGCCCGCCTCGTGCTCGTACGCCCTCCAACGCCCCCTCGTACGACTGTCGTGTTCCGGCTGCTCCCTGACAGGCGCCCATTCTTGCTGGTGACCCAGGCTGCTTGACCTAATGTGAGATGAGATCGCGCCAGGCTCGATATTGTTCGCGGTCGCAGTCCCCAGTCGCATGCGGCCATGCCCCCTCATCCAATGGGACCGCCCAATTCCCATGAGACGATGGCGGTGGGGCTGACCGGCCCCCGGGGTTCGGACCTCGGCCGGGCTCGGAATCGGGCCGGGGGTGTCGCCAGGCCTGTGCGAGCTCCGGGGAAAGTCGGCCCTTGCCGAAGCGCCCCGAGACGCTGGAGTGGTGGAGGGGCGCAAGCGTGGAATCGCGGATCGAACTCGCCAAGTTTGCGGCATCCTCCGCTGGGCTGCATGTGACAGTGGAATTGCCGAAGGCGCCAGACACGCTCCAGGCGATGTGGCTCCAAGCAGGTGGTATCAGACGGATCGGATGGAGGTCTAATTACGCCGTGGACAGCTTATCGGCATAGCTGCGCATCGCAATGCCCAGATCCTAGGTCTCGCGAAAAGCCGGAACGTCGAGGCCAGCCGGGAAGCGCCGGAAGCCAGCAGCTGAGAGCACGCCGCCGCCGCAGACGTGGCAAGACATGAGAGTGACACACCGAGAAACACACAGGCATACGGAGAGGGCAAGACAGAGATACTGGGAAACGCGGCGGTGGATGCGCCGCGGTTGAGTTTTGCGTGGACCGGATCGCCACTTTGAGCAATCCCCCCCGGCATCCCGGCATGGCAGCATCTCTTCGCATCCCAGCATGCCGCGCGCCCCTGGCCGCCGGCTGGAGCGAGTCAGAACGTGAAATTCTGAGGGATCCCGTTTCCAAAGATGGGACGTGTGGGTTGTGCTCCACCGTCTGTTCTCACAGCCTGAGCACAAACTGGAGCCCTGGAGCCCAAGAGGCACCCCCAAAGTTAGAAATGCCTCTCGTCTGCGCCCTGTCCGCCCGAGCTGCGGCCGCAAAATGACTCTTCTGGGCCAGCTCCCCGCAATCGGGGTTTCAAAAGAGGAAAAAGAGGGAAAAGACTCCAGTCCAGACTTTTGTCGTCATCATGGACGCCCCTGCGAGCGAATTGGCGAAGGCAACGGTGGGGTGTCGTGGGGGCAACCCTGGCGCCTGAGTGGTTCCCGGGAAGTGGAATGGGGGGGGAGGCTAGGCCTGCGCGCGAATAGGATAAAGTCCCCGTGGCGGGATAAAAAAAAAGTGAGAGACGAGAGCCAGGGCCCTGGAGAGCTTCGCAGCTTATCTTAGTCACCGAATATCAGATTTGCGCCGTTTATCCCACGCTGAGGCGCAAAAGCAGAGACACAAAGAGGGCAAACCGGCGGCCTGGCATTTTCTGCGCCGCATTCATTTTTCTTTCTCGTCGACGGGCATTGTTGTTCTCTCTTCTCTGTGCGAGTTGGGTCATTCCCATCTTTGAGTCTTGAGGCCTTCCCCCAACCGTCCCACGTCCCCCTCCCCCGATCTCACGCCTCTCACGCCCCCGCCAGCGCGCCAATTGAGCCATGGCGTCCTCGTCGAGAGCTCTGAGCAAGCTCGCGATGCCCCACGGCGCCGTGCTGCTGCGCTCCCCCGCTGTCGCCGCTGCCCCCAGGCTGCTCCTCCAGACTTCGCGCCGGTCCATTGGCCTCCGCCCCGCCCTCGCCAGCTCACAAGCCCTCGTCTCCCGCCAGCCCCGGCGCCCCTACGCCAGCGATGCCGCCCCCGCCGAGCCCCCGAAGCCCAAGAAGCCGCGCTTCCGCAAGCTGAGGTGGACCTGGCGCCTCGGATATCTCTCGGCCATCGCCGGCCTCGTCTACATGGGCTACGGCGTCTACCAGGACCGCCACCCCGAGGACCAGGTCGAGCCTGACCCGACCAAGAAGACGCTGGTTGTCCTTGGTACGCCTTCTCCCCATCCATCATCCATTGGCTCCCGCTCTCGCACCATGCCCCTTGTCACTAACACACTCTCTCACCACAGGAACCGGCTGGGGCTCCGTCTCCCTCCTCAAGCGTCTCGACACCGAAAACTACAACGTCATCGTCATCTCGCCCCGCAACTACTTCCTCTTCACCCCGCTCCTCCCGTCATGCACCACCGGCACCATCGAGCACCGCTCCATCATGGAGCCGGTGCGCACCATCCTGCGCCAGAAGAAGGCTAGCGTCCGCTTCTACGAGGCCGAGGCCAGCTCCATCGACCCCGACCGCAAGGTCGTGCGCATCTACGACACCTCCGAGATCCGCGGCGACGTGATCGAGACCGAGGTGCCCTACGACATGCTCGTCGTCGGCGTCGGCGCCGAGAACGCTACTTTCGGCATCCAGGGCGTGCGCGAGCACTCGTGCTTCCTCAAGGAAATCGGCGACGCCCAAAAGATCCGCAAGCGCATCATGGACTGCGTCGAGACGGCTGCCTTCAAGGACCAGTCGCCCGAGGAGATCAACCGCCTGCTGCACATGGTCGTCGTCGGCGGCGGGCCCACCGGCGTCGAGTTCGCCGGCGAGCTCCAGGACTTCTTCGAGGAGGACATCAAGAAGCTCGTGCCCGACATCAGCGACCGCTTCCGCGTCACCCTCATCGAGGCCCTGCCCAACGTGCTGCCCATGTTCTCCAAGCAGCTGATCGAGTACACCGAGAGCACTTTCAAGGAGGAGAAGATCAACGTGCACACCAAGACGGTCGTCAAGAAGGTCACCGACAAGACGGTCGAGGCCGAGGTGACCCGCCCCGACGGCAAGAAGGAGACCGTCGTCTTCCCCTACGGCCTCCTCGTCTGGGCCACGGGCAACGCCGTCCGCCCCGTCGTCCGTGACCTGATGGCCCGCATCCCGGCCCAGAAGGACTCGCGCCGCGGCCTCGCCGTCAACGAGTACCTGGTCGTGCAGGGCACGCACGACATCTGGGCGGTCGGCGACTGCGCCGTCGCCGGGTACGCCCCCACCGCCCAGGTGGCCAGCCAGGAGGGCACCTTCCTGGCGCGCCTGTTCAACAACATGGCCAAGACGGAGGAGATCGAGCAGAACATCGCCGCGCTCAGCTCCTCGCTCAACCTGAAACCCGGCAACTCGGCCGAGATCTCCAAGGAGATCGAGCAGCACGAGCGCCAGCTGCGCCGCATCAAGGACGTCAAGCCCTTCAACTACAGCCACCAGGGCAGCCTCGCCTACATTGGCAGCGACAAGGCCGTCGCCGACGTCACTTGGTTCAACGGCAACGTCGCCGCCGCGGGCAGCCTGACGTACCTCTTCTGGCGTAGCGCCTACATCAGCATGTGCTTCAGCACCCGCAACCGCCTGCTGGTTATTAACGACTGGCTCAAGTCCAAGGTGTTTGGGCGCGACCTGTCGCGGGAGTAGGCTTGGCCTGGGTTAGATTGGGACGGCTGTTGACTTGTTAGTGGTTTTTTTCTTCGGGTTTTGGTTCCGGTTGCGAACTTGGTTCTGTCTGTCTGTTTTGTTGTTTACACCATCACACCAGCGCGGGCGAGCGAGTCTCAACCCCGAGGCTTTCTTTACTTTTGTTCTATTCCCTTTGTTTGCTGAGAAATCGGAGTCTCGGGACTTTTTGTCACACATAATTAGACCAAGGGGACTTTTAGACTGGGATGGCCGGCCGGGTAGACGAGGGGAAATGATCATGGCGGGTATAGTTATTCATTTTGTTGGTTTAATGTGTGGCTGTATTGGTTGAATCTGGATCTCGGGGCGAGCCCCTCTTCACTTGCTCGGGTTTCTCATGTCTTATCAAGACTCGCTGACGGCTACCACCATGGTGTAAATTCTGGTGGCATTTGGGTATTGCTTTTTTTATTTTCTACATAGTAAAACAAATATCCAGCTTCACATCCTGCACTCCTGCATCTTCTTTTGACCAGAACTCTGAGCAGAGAGGCCGTCAATGGTGTTGACTCTGAGTGCATCAAACCTAGGGTTGGGGTTAGTTATGTGATATTGAGCGCCCAAGGCATCCACAGTGAGATCATAGAGCGACTCCAGTCACCCCTCCTCGACTCTCTCATCGTCCTCGACCAACTTTTTCGCAAAATGCGCGAAATCATCACACTCCAGCTGGGGCAGCAGGCCAACTATCTTGCGACTCACTTTTGGAATACACAGGCAAGTATTCAATATTATCTTCTCCTCTCCTTTTTTTTATATTTTTCATCTTGGGCTTCAAAACTCTCTCCTACCACCCCACTCTCACCCACCATCCATGCTATACAAACTAACCGTTCCCCCCAGGAATCCTACTTCACCTACGCAGAGGACGAAGAGTCCCCCGTCGACCATGACGTCCACTTCCGCCCGGGCCTGGCGCCAGACGGCACCGAGACCTTCATGCCCCGCACAGTCATCTACGACCTGAAGGGCGCGTTCGGCACCATGCGCAAGATCAACGCCCTGTACGAGGTCAACGCCGAGGATGTGGCGGCGCCGCAGGGTTTGTGGTGAGTCCCTGTCTACTTTTGTTTACTTACCGCCTTACCCCCTTACCC
>MU855352.1:88784-102197 GCA_033296695.1 Staphylotrichum tortipilum | reverse complement strand
TCTGCCGGGCAGTATTTTCCAGGGCGGTGAGACAAACTCTTTGGTAGGGGCTTCCGTATTCTCCCAAGATTGGCCAAGCATTGCTGCGCAGACCTGGTCGCTGGACACGTCCAGGCAAAGGGTAGCACCGTGGTACGGATAGCATGCAAGGAGCACTGTGGACAAGCACACACGATAGGGTCGTTGGGGAAGGTCGCAGGCAGCCAGCAGGGCAAACGACGGGGCCGCTGACAGGGAACAGGGCTTTCAATTCGAGGGTCAACACGTGCAAATGCGACGAAAGGTGCAGGCTGCTGCGTATCTCGCATCTTTGTTGGGAAACCTGAGAGCGCCCGCGATGGACGAGTGACTTCTCGGGTCCCCGCTTACCTAGGACCTCTCTGGGACATTCTGACCACCCTTTCAGCGATACAGCAGCTCAGTTGGGGGTGTGTTGTGGGGGATGGTGATGTCAGCGCTGAACCAGTCCGGGCCTAGGGAGGGGATTGATTGGACGCCTTACTGCGCGCTCTCGGCACGAGCCGTCGCAGAGTCCGACGCGTACTTGTCACCAACGCCCACTCAATCGTCCTTCTGCGACACAGTACACCACTTACTGGCCCGGCCCCCATGAAACGAAACATCTCGCCGCACGCTACTGCGTCCTGGCAGCAGCTACAGACAACGAGGGATGCGAGAGGAGAGCACCAGCTCGCCGACGCCATCCCCGAAGCTCAAACCGTTCCCAACAGACTAAGCTGCAACGCTGCACTACCACCACCCACAGCGCCCAAAGTATCCAGATCTGTATTTTACCCTCCTTCTCGCAAAGACACAGGGTCCAGCATAGCCACGCCGAACCATCCGCGGGACGGGCCCGATCAACAGCGACAGGCGAGCGAAGCGCACTCGTCACAGATATCCGCCGATCGTGTGTGTGCTGCGTTGGCGGGAACATGAAACAGCCGAGCAGGAGCCGGATTCGGGGAGGCTTGCGCCATCCCCCGCTGGCTTGCTCGACCATCGCTTTCCGCTGGTCGCATTTATTTCCACGCTAACCAGCCGGCCCGCATGAGGCTATTCCCAAACGAGGGGAGGGGTGAGAGATGGGAATGCAGCGATGTCACGTTGATGGACCCACACAAGGTGCATTTTGCCCAAATATAACTTGGCAGCTGATTGGAGGGCGGCTAACAATGCCATCCATCACGCGCGCTCTCCACTCTCGATGACAAGGCGGGGGTGGGGGGGTATCCCGGCCGACTTCCCTGCAACTGTCAGCCAGCTTTTTGGTCAGAACGGATGCCATGCGCGTTGTTTCATGAAACATCACGGCCCCAGGCTCTGCAGGTTACAGCCACTTGGCGGCACCAAGGGTCCAGAGCTAAGGTAGAGTTGCAGCGCAGGCAGCTGTTGGTCTGGACGGTGTTCGGATACCTCGTTGCGGATGCCGATGACGGCGAAGGCGATGGGAGCAACTTTGGGGTTGCAGACGGCGGGATTAGGGTTTGTTTCGTTTCGCTCCGCTTTTTGGATGCCCGCGCTTGTTTCGAAATCATCGATCTGCCCCTCCCTTCCCGCCTGACCACCGGCGCCGTTGCGCCCAGACCATGGTGCCTCCCATACGTGATCAACATATGCACACATGGATGGAATCCTTTTCCTACCATACCATCGCTAGCACCCAGCGGCCCGCCAGCACGGCCCAACTCTTGTTGAGGGGGGCATGCTCCATGTGGCCCGCCAGCACAGACCCGGCTCAAAATCCATCCAGCATGGGACTCTCACCGCGATCCGATTAATAGGCTTGCTTGGCAGCTTCTCACCGCTGCCACCATTGAATGTGGTTATCGGCTCGAGCAAGCTGCCTTAGTAAGGCAAACAAGACGTGCAGGCACACCACACCACCACCCCTCTCGAGCATCCGCTCCACCGGTACAGCTCTCCCCTCAGCTCAGCTCAGCTTCTCCAGCCCTCTTGTTTCGAAAAGAGACTCTCTTCGTCCCGCCCAAAGTAAAAATAAAAAAAGTGAAAACGGCCCGACGTTGCAGGCTAACAACCAACACGCTCCGGCAGTAGTCCCGCATCATCCGCGCCGTCAACGGCGCGGTGTGGGGAAAAGAGGGAAACAAACCCCCAAAAATTAAGAGATTCATCCCCAAAAGCTGAAACTCTGAAACACGTCGTCGCTGCCAACACCATCAGCCTGACCCGGCCATGTGGCGCATGAAGCACAAGAACACCACCCGCATCCCCCATCCCGCATCGTATCGCAAGTGCTGGGCTGCTGCTGATCGGGTCTATTTTTGTCAACCAGGTGTTCGAAAGAACGTAGGGGAGAAATCAACATCTGATGCATGCAGCAGCAGCAGCAGCACGAACTGTGGAGTTTTTCCCTCCCAACGGCATGGGGCTGAACCCCGCAGCCAACGAATCAACACCACGCGCCGGGAGCCCGCGATGCTTCGTCGCAAACCCCAAAGATCGATGCCTTAGGGCTGAACAGGGCAGGTGGTGGGGATGATGGGCAAGGTGGCTGGCCCGCCCTCCCGACTGACCAGCGCCCCGCATCAGGGCTTGTTTCAGAATCTTCGAAGCCTGTAGCCTCGCATGTGCGAGTGCTGCCATTCTCCCCTTCGTGGGTGGAGTGGACGCCACTTGTGCAGGCGGGCGAGCACAGCCCCGATGCCAACGCCCAGCCAGCGGGGACGACTGGGATAGAATTTGGCTGCCTAGGGCTAAACTAACAACCTCCACCACCACCTCACCACACACACACCTCTCCAGCATCACACACAAACCCATGCAGACACCGGCCAACGGCGGCGGGCGGGATGTCAACCAACCTGGTCGCGAGTGGAGCCCTCCGGCATTGCACCGCACACACACAGACAGAGAGCGAGAGAAGGGAGGGGAGAGAGGCAGGGGCAAGAAGCGCAGCCTGCACACCCGGCTCCGATCCTCGCGTGGCAGAGTCCATTATTACCCCTACCCCCCGGTGTCCTTCCGCCAACCCGACCTGCCACCCCCACCCCACGCCGCATTGGGTTCATGCTCGGTGGCTGGAGGGCGATCATCAGCGCAGGGCGAAATCTGACTGGCCAATGGGTCGCGGGATTTTGCCCACCTTGGGTTGTGTGTGTGCTGGGGTCTTTTTTGCCCCCCTCTTCCCCCCCTCCGCTCCCTCACCTCACCACTGCCCCCGCATTGGGGGGGTCGTTAAGTTGGTGCCTGCGGCTAATCTGCACGAACCCGCAAGTCGCAGGGGAGGGGTCCAGTGTGGCTTAAACAGCCGCCAACAAGCGCAAAACCAAGTCTCGTCGCTGACCGCATTGGCGGCGAATCGGAGACGGGTGGATGGGGGGTTGGTGGGTGTGATGTGCAGGCTGCGAGCTGAGCTGCAGGAGGGAGGGAAGGACGTGAGAGACAGAAAGGATCGATAGACAGCAGCAGCAGCGGCCGGGTCGGTCGGTAGGTCGGGTGGCCGGCCGGCCGGGCCAACTAGCTCCTCTGGCGGACCATCACTGCATACTCGCTCGCCCCCAACGTCATCATCCTCTTCAATGGTTTGTTCCATCTCGCCGAGTGTGGTGGGGGACTGATAGAGCGAGGGGTGGAGTTGGCGAGCGGGAAGGGACACCGGTTCCTGCATCCCAATGGCAGAGGTAGAGCCCCCAATTTCCCCCTCATCCTGCTTCCCCTCCATCGTCGCTTCACTGCCCGCCGGAGCAGCCTGAGAGCGGTTTCGGACTGAAGCAACTGTGACGGCCGCTGAGTCGCTATCGCCGTTGCCGCGGGAGCGTCACAGTAGGAATCCAACCCGGTCCGTTCCCACGCGGGCGCGCACTACTAAGACGAGGAGTGGTACATGACGACGTATTATTGATTCGCAATATAATATTAGGACCGAAACAGGGTCCTGCCGGGGATGTTGAGGGACTCGCCGAACCCCTCCTGCCCCTCCTCCCCCCCTCCCCCTCCATCCCACCCCGGCGGCACCATGGCAACGGGCGAGATATTGCGGCGCCGATAGCCTCGAGCCGGCGGGGTCACCGGACCAGCCAGAGCTCACGACGGTGGGAAGCTATTGTCTCGTCTCCTGTCCTCCGCCGCACCCCTGCCTTAGGTGTTGCGTCTCGGGAGATTGTTCTCGAAGGCTTCCACGCGTGGCTCGCGCCGTCCGGGTGTGGGTCGCACTTACTGAATCCTCCCACCCTCTTCCGGCTGCTGAGAGCTCCGAACGGGGCATGTCAGACTCCAGTCTGACTCCATAGTACTTGGTAGGTCGTACGAGGGCTGGAAATGAGATGGAGAGACCAGTAACCGGAGAGAGTGTGTGGTGGGTTGAGGTTACATATCGATGCGGGCCCGCGGCGCTGGCGTTGGTAGGCTGGCGGCGAGGCGAGCGAGGGGTTCCCCAAAGGAGGGGTAGGATTTTGAGCCTGGCGAGCAGTGCCTCGACTCGGCAATGTTTTGAAACATCTGATCTTGGAAGGGGAATCCGCCGGTATTGCTGCCAGACCACACAAGCTCCCGTCGGTGGAGTATGTCGTCTTGTCTGTGCTAAAAACAGTAGCTCTCTGAAACGACGACGGGGAACAACCCACTCAGCTGGTAGTTGGACGGGTTTGCGTAGTGGCACCCCAAGGAGGGACAAGGGACACAGGTCCCCTCCTGTCAGCGAAGTGAGCACACCCCCAATCCGCGGGGTCGGGATGTCCGCAAATGGGGCATCCGCCCCTCCTCCCCTCCCCTCCCCCCCACGTGGGCACCCGCCCGGGCCCGGATGGGAGATGGCGGCGCCACGGACGCAGGGGCCGATGGGGGCTACGTAGTAAGCCCTTAGGCCGGTGGGAGTCGGGGCTCGCGACACTCGACGGGCACGCCGGTGCCCCGCCCGACGATTGGCGTGCCGTGGATGGCCGAGATCAACGCCGCTCGCCTGCTTCCATCCCATCCCCACTCCCCCGCGACCTGGCTCACGCACCCAAGTGGTCACGCGGTCGCCGGCGCGCAACAATACCCGCCAGGCCAGCGGGAGCTGGGCCTAGGCTTGGACGTGGACGTGGACGTGGACCTGGGCCTTTGGTTCCATCGAAACGGGGCGGCGGGACAACCCAAAAGTGCCGCGCGGGCGGGAAAAGCGTTGGGGCGGAGGTATGGAAGGTTTGGAATCTCCGTGAGCTGCGACGGCGGACGCGAGACAGGCACATCCATCGAGGTGCGGTTAAGGTTGCAGTGCGGCGTCCCGCGACGGGGAGCATCGCAGTAGAGAGGTGCAGTGTGGTTGGTCGGCGGCAGGGAAGGGTGGATCGGAAGTGCCGTTGACCGTGACTGTCGACTGTCCGGCTTGGCCACGGCCCACTGCTCACTGTCCGCATCGGCTCTCGTGCGTGAAGCCCCAGGAGGACAGGCAAGGGTTGGCGGCGCGGCATGTGATGGTCGAGGCGAGCACGCTTCCATCGAGCGTCGTCGCAATTAAACAATACGAAGTCGCAGGCCGGCCGAGACGTGCATCGGGAGGATCTCTCTGCATGGCGTATGCCGTGCGCCACGTGCCATGCGTGGGAATTGGAGGGCCATGGCAGGGCCGAGAGTGCGACGATGGTGGTGGTTGAGGTTGTTGGGGTTGATGGAATCTGGCAGGTGGAATCACAGCAGTCAGGGTTTGGCCACTTGGTCGGGGCGCTGGAGCAACGAGTCTTGCCGGCGGCACTTGCACCCGCTTCCTCTCTGGCTCCACTTCTGCCCACTCAGACCACCAGCAAAAGTGGAGCGACCTAATCCAAAGCAGCGGGCAGTGGGGCTGGCGCACCGCCAATCAAACGGAATCTTTCTTGGCCCAGGCCAGGCTTGGTCGCGTCTCCAGCTTCACCGAAACACCAAGGCAGCAGCCCCACGTGACTTTCAACACCGACTCTTCGACGTTGAGTACTCATCACTGGATTCGTGATCGCCGAGGGCGGTATCGGTGTTGAAGACCTGGAGACGACAGCTACGGGGATACTACAAGAGCTCGGGGGGCGCGCGCTTAGGGAGCGGTGCCGGGCCTCGATCTGGCGCGAGAGCGAGCCCATCTTCTCCCCAAGTCAAACGCACGCAACATCGAGCGACCGACCGCCATCGCATATCGACTGCCCATCGAAAGAATCGATTTCTCTTCTAGTTTCATATTCTCAGGGTAGATCGTCAAAATGGAGTTCAATATCGAGTACGCACACGATAACTGTTCTTGTCTTTGCTGTGCCTTGACTGACCGTTGGCGACAGCGACTTGCCCGTGCTATTTCCCTACCCCCGGATCTATCCAGGCAGGTGAACTCGATGAATCATTGTCTAACCTTACACCGCTAACATATCTATAGAGCAATATGCGTACGTCCGAATTCAACGGTGGAAACCTGCCGCTCGTGACTTGACTAACCAGACATGTTGGCCGCCTCTGCAGCTACATGGTTGATCTCAAAAGTGCGTTATTATCTTCCTTCCAAACGAAAAATAACGCGAGGATGATAAATCACCGGCTGACACTATCCAGAGACGCTCGATGCCGGGGGCAACGCTGTGCTCGAGATGCCTTCGGGCACCGGAAAGACAGTCACCCTGCTGTCCCTCATCGTGGCCTACCAGCAATACTATCCCTCTCACCGCAAGCTAATCTACTGCTCCCGTATGTATCTGCTTTCTCCTTTACGCCTGACATGCTCGGCCCCCCATGGCTAACCGGCTCATAGGGACAATGTCCGAAATCGAAAAGGCCCTGGTCGAGCTCAAGGCCCTCATGAAGTTCCGGACAGAACGGCTCGGGTACGAGGAGGAGTTTCGAGGCCTCGGGCTCACAAGTCGCAAGAACCTCTGTCTTCATCCCTCAGTGAAGCGGGAGAAGAGCGGAAACGTCGTCGATGCTCGCTGCCGCAGCCTCACAGCAGGCTTCGTCAAGGAGAAGAAGGAAAAGGGGGAGGACGTGGAAGTCTGCATCTACCACGACGTAAGGGCATCCGACATCTTGATTATGGCGCATTGCGGCGTGTGCTGATGGTTGTCGCTATAGAATCTCGACCTCCTGGAACCTCACAACTTGATTCCCAACGGTATCTGGACATTGGACGGCCTCCTGCGGTACGGCGAGCAACACAAGCAATGCCCGTATTTCACGGCCCGACGGATGGTGTGTTTTCATAGAATTTTTCTCTTTCGCCAACGACACTGACCGATCCATCGCAGATGCAATATTGCAATGTCATCATCTACTCGTACCACTACCTCCTCGATCCCAAGATTGCCGAGCGCGTCTCCAAGGACCTGTCCAAAGACTGCATTGTGGTCTTTGACGAAGCTCACAATATCGACAATGTCTGCATCGAGTCTCTCAGCACAGACATCACCGAGGATTCGTTGAGGCGGGCCACCAGAGGGGCTCAAGGCCTAGAAAACAAGATCAATGAGATGAGAGACTCGGACCGGCAGAAGCTGCAGGACGAGTACGAGAAGCTCGTCGAGGGGCTTCGAGGGGCCGATGACGGCCGACAGGAAGACTCTTTCATGGCCAATCCCAGTGAGTCCCTTCCGTGGAGAGGCGGACGAGCGCAGCCCGGAGTTTGCTAATGCCGTGTCGTAGCTCTTCCCGACGATCTACTCAAGGAGGCCATCCCTGGGAACATTCGGAGGGCTGAACACTTCATTGCATTCCTCCGGAGGTTCATCGAATATCTCAAGGTCAGTTATACAGCCTCGAAAACTTACCCTCAGTATGCCTGACTGACTCGAAATGACTGCCTGCCCGTAGACGAGGATGAAAGTCCGCCAGGTCATCTCGGAAACACCCCCATCCTTCCTCGCGCATCTCAAGGAGTACACCTTCATCGAAAAGAAGCCGCTGAGATTCTGCGCCGAGCGGTTGACCTCGTTGGTAAGGACACTTGAGCTCACCAACATCGAAGATTATCAGCCCTTGCAAGAAGTGGCCACATTTGCGACCCTTGTGTCGACATATGAGAAGGGCTTTCTCTTGATCCTGGAGCCCTATGAATCCGACACGGCTGAGGTGCCCAATCCGGTTCTGCACTTCACCTGCCTAGATGCCGCCATCGCCATCAAGCCCGTGTTTGACCGGTTCAGCTCCGTCATCATCACCTCGGGCACGATCTCGCCGCTGGAAATCTACCCCAAGATGCTCGACTTCCCGACCGTCGTGCAGGAATCCTACAGCATGACCCTGGCCAGGCGGTCGTTCTTACCCATGATAGTCACGCGAGGAAGCGACCAGGCCGCGATATCGACGAGCTTCCAGATCCGCAATGAGCCCAGTGTTGTGAGAAATTACGGCAGTCTCTTGACCGAGTTTGCCAAGATCACGCCCGATGGCATGGTGGTCTTCTTTCCCTCGTACCTGTACATGGAGTCCATCATCAGCATGTGGCAGGGTATGGGGATCCTTGACGAAGTGTGGAAGCACAAACTCATCCTGGTCGAGACGCCCGACGCGCAAGAGACGTCGCTCGCCCTCGAAACGTACCGCACGGCGTGCTGCAACGGGCGCGGGGCCGTGCTCCTGTGCGTCGCACGTGGCAAGGTGTCTGAGGGCATCGACTTTGACCACCAATACGGGCGGACCGTGCTCTGCATCGGCGTGCCGTTCCAGTACACCGAGTCGCGGATCCTCAAGGCGCGGCTCGAGTTCCTGCGCGAGACGTACCGCATCCGGGAGAACGACTTCCTCTCGTTCGACGCCATGCGCCATGCAGCCCAGTGCCTGGGCCGCGTGCTCCGCGGCAAGGACGACTATGGTCTCATGGTGTTGGCCGACCGCCGGTTCCAGAAGAAGCGCGCGCAGCTACCAAAGTGGATCAACCAGGCGCTGCTCGATGTCGACACCAACCTGAGCACCGACATGGCAGTGAGCAGCGCCCGCCGGTTCCTCAAGACCATGGCCCAGCCCTTCCGCGCCCGCGACCAAGAGGGCATCAGCACCTGGAGTATGGCCGACCTGCGGAGCCACCAGGAAAAGATGGACGAGGACCGCATCAAGGAGCTGCAGGACCAGCGCGAGGAAGAGATGAACCAGTTTGTGGCTGCGCGGTCGGCCGTCGTCAGGGATGAAGAGATGAGTGATTACGAGATGGATGACGGCGATGAGGCGGAGATGATGGCGCTCGATACCGACATGTAAGTTGGTGGGCCTGGTTCATAGCGAATAACACCTAGAAGGTGGAGTGTGAGAGGTTGTTCCCCACGGTGGGTAGGCTTTCCATCGGCGTTGCGTCAGATCACCGGCGTTCACTCATCTCCACATGAACACGCCTTGGGTTGACACCTTTGTGATTGTCAATGCTTTATTCACCTATGTGCTACTTATTGTCAACAAAACGTACATAAGGGCATTGTCTGTTGGCCGTGAATTCCATTAAATATCCCACCACCCGCCTCCCAACTGTCGACTGCCCACACTCGACGCTCGACACTCGACACTTGACACTCGACACTCGAATCTCAACTTTCGACTCCTGACCCTCAGTTTTTGACGGGTCTAATCTCGATTCTCAACTACACACTCCCAACTAGCGACCCCCAGCCCTAAGCAGCAGCCACCGCAATGGACGCCCACGCTCGTGGGCCCAGCGCCGACAACTTCGACGCCCGCCCCCCCGCAGCAATGGAAGTGGTGGAAGTTTGGCCTGTCCGAGGGCGACCTGTCAACGACGCTGGCGTCGCGGTACAATACTGTGCCCGTGCGGATCCAGTCCGATGCCGCCTTCCGCCACGACGTGGCCGACGCCGCCCACCACGCGCGGGACCTGACCGACCTGCACGCGCGCCTGGCCGAACTGCGCGACGCCTGGGGCGGCGTGGCCCTCGACGTCGTCTGCCGCCCCGCCGAGATGAAGGGGTGTTGGGGGACGGATGAAGGGGGCTTCCGGTTTGTGAGCATTTGTCGTTCCCTGAGAGAGAGCTGTGTGTACAACGGAGTTGTTGGCCCAGAGGCCCAAAGGTGGCGAGGGATATCGAGGATCCCGCGGTGTTTGGTCAGCACATCACGACTATAATCCAACAACAGTCGTGGCATGTGGTCTCCTCCCCCCCACGGGCAAAACGCAGGACGCGATGTGTGGTTGGAGTTCAGTGGGACATGGAGCGAGGTGTGACAGGGGTTCATGGTGGGCATTGCAGTTCGTCTCATCATGAAAGGGGTATTGAGTTGATAATACAAGCCGCATACATCGTCTACTCTATTCTGAGTGTGCTGTTGTCTCATGAACCCGTCCAAACACTCAACCGAAACAGCAAGTATACCTGTAACCACTGTGCTGTAGACCAGTCTGAACCCAAATACCACCATGCTGTACTCCCAACCAACGCCATGCTAGTTAACAAAACACGAATCCAAAAACCCCAACCTCCATCCCTGAAACCAACCACCCCCCAAATCAATGCTCCCCCACGAACCCCCCCCTAACTTTCACCGCCCTCATCGACCCCAGCGCATGTGCCCTCCCCGGCACGCGCCCAATCTCCAAGCACAACAGCCGGATCAAATCCTGGTTGGTCCAGTAGCTGGTATGCGCGCTCAGCATGTTGAGGTACTGTATCTCAAGCGGCCCGCCCCCGCTCCGCAAAAAGTAATCAATCTGCCCATTATCGTTCAACAAGAACGCCTTGCGCTCCGCCACCTCCTCGCGGGTAAAGTCATGCACCTCCAACTCAAGCTGCGAGGGCATGCGTGCAAACGCCGGCGGGGGCTTGCCCGCGCGCGCCCCATCGCCCGCAGTGAGGGAGGTGTCCGGCGCAGGGGCGGCACCGGCCAGACCGCGGACGGCGTCGCCGACGGATTTGAAGAACGAGGTGCTGATGCTCGGGACGTAGGCCAGACGGAGGCCGGCGGCGTAGACCGGGTCGATGGTGCCGTTGAGGAGGTAGGCGATGGGGTCCTCCTTGGCGAGGATGTTGTAGATGTTGTCGACCGCGATGCAGCCGAACAGGCCGACGTCGCCGACCACATCCTTGGCGACCGTGTCGGCCGCGTCCGCGCCGGGCTTGAGGCGCCCCCGCCGCGGTACGAGGCCGCCGCGCTCGAGCAGGAGGAAGAACCCCGCCGGACTGCCAAGGAGGAAGAGGTTGGTTGTGTCGAACTCGAAGAACCGCGTGTCTGGCGGATTCGCGGTGGAAAGGTCAAGCGGACGGGGGACGCGGGTGGGTTGCTTGGAGAGGACCTCAATCGCCATTGCGCTGCCGAGAGAGTGCGCGATGAGGTGGACGCGTCCCTTCTCGGAGAAGCCTGGGTTGTTTTTGCACCACAGGCGGTACACCCGGTTTGCCTCGCCCACCAGCGCGGCTATCATCTTGGGCTTGAGATGAGACATGTAAAAGGGAATGTCGAACATGACGTCGGATATCATGCTCCGCACCGCTGGGATGGTGGGCGGCTCGATATCCTTGAGGGTGAAGCCTTCTGGTGAATAGGCAGACTTGTCCTCCTGGTTGTGGTCGCCATCATCGAACGTCAAGAGATGGCGCCAGTTAACGGGCAACACCATGATCCCGTTCTGCCCGGGTCTGAGAACGGATTTGACGGTTGGGCTCCGGAGTTCGATGTTGATTGATCGTCGAAACGCGTTCACATAATGAGTGAAATGGTAGGCCTCGACGCGTTCAGAGAGCTTCTGGCCAATGCCATGTGCCACAAGAACCAGGTCAGTAACCTGGCCGCGGTCCTGCTCAAGCTGACAGCTCGGACAACCAGTCTGTTCAGCTGTCTGATGCCGATCTCCCGCTGGAGCATCGCCCGCCATGCTTTTGCTGCGCGAAGCCGCCTGCTTGTCATGCACCCGCTCCCACGCGGCTCGGTCGAATCCGCGGACGACGGGCAGTCCCACGGTAACGCCTTTCATGATTTTGGAGACTGGTTTTCGGCTGTAGTACGCTGACGGTTTCTGGCTCGGCTTCAAGAGGAAGGCAGTTGACTCATCCTTGTAAATAACATGGTAGCTGGCGTACATTCGGGACTCGGGAGGCGGTAGTGTCGTGTCTTGGTCGGCGTGGACTGGTTCCAGCGTTCCCTCTGCGGCCGCTTCGCCCCGAAAGCACCTCGCGGCACAGAACGGATCGGTGGAGATTGATAGCTGCAGGGGCAGGTCATCTTTGCCCTTGTGTCGTTTATCGGGTTCCGGCCAGAGGCGATGGGAAACCTTCTCTTCGCCCAACGGCCCGACGTCGAGGGCGGACCTGAGCTCGTCGCCCCAGGTTTCTGTCCATGGGCGAAGCTCGCGGTAGCCAGTCTCCAGCTGGTTCGCAACGATGGGCTCAACGGGCACCATTGTGTCCCTGACGGCCGTTAGCCACAGTATTAAATTGGGCGATGGGGGGAGACAACCTACCTGTAAAACCACGTCGCCCTCAACACCGTGGCAATGTCGCCAACCGGAGACCAGTAGATCGGCTTCATCTGGAGCACAGGCAGCGAGACCATGTGCAGCCTCGAAATCCCGACTGGCAGCTCAACCGAGTCCTTCAGCCGTTCGGCGAGAGCAGCAGCAGGCCGTGTGCGTGCCGACGCTCTGCTGTCGCCTCTGGCCCTCTCCCGAAGCATCGTTTTTACGGCCCTCTCATCCGGCGTCGCCACTCCGGACGACCTGTTCGACCTCGTGGTCGGTTCCACCCGCACAAACGGCTTCCCCGAGATGCCGTCATCAAGAACCGGCGGTCTGGCGGTCATGAACCCGCCGCCGGGCAGACTTGTCGCGAGAGGAGGCCCGTCGGCAAACGGCGTCGACGCCCTCGTCGACTCCACACTCCCAACAAGTTGCACGACCGGGCTCGTCCCAAGCAACCCTGCGTCAGCGCCGGGCCGCCCCCCATCCGCCTCCATCCTCAACCTAGCCAACTGGGTCATGACAGCCTCCAACACGCGATCGCGGCTCAATGCCTGCTGCCTCCTCCTCGCGACGGCGCAAAACTCCCTCCTAAGCTCGGCCGCCATATCAGCCTCCAGCTCGGGACAGCACACGGGCATCCCGCCATTCTCCTGCGCCGTGTCTTGGCCCGTCCCCCCAACCCCAACCCCCATAATCCCCCCACCCCCAGAAACGGCCCCTACCGCAGCCAGCGCCTCCCGCTCATGCCTATCCCGATGCCTCCCCGCCAAGCTCGCAACCAACACGGCCAACTTGTCCGCATTCTCCTTCTCCAATGCCAACCCGGTACTGCGGGCGCAGGCGCGGGCGTGCGCGTGGGTGCGACTGTGGCGGTCGGACGCGAAGGCGAGCCAGGCGCGCTCGAGGGCGGCGTTGTCGGCCGCGGCGAAGGGGCGGAGTGGGAGCTTGGATTGGCGGGCGTCGGCGGAGCTGCCGATCGGGGCGGCCGAGAGCGGGTCGTCGATGGGGATGGGCGAGGCGTAGAAGAACTGGGCGCGGATGGGCGGGATGCCCTCGAGGTGCTTTGC
>MU855352.1:24934-88774 GCA_033296695.1 Staphylotrichum tortipilum | reverse complement strand
GGTCGGGGATGGGGGCGAGGCGACACGGGGGGGTGTGGGTGTGGGTGTCGGTTGGGTCGGTGGTGGTCATGGTGGGTGGTGGTGTGTCTGTGGGAGGTGAAGGTAGCCGTTAGCGGGCTGAGTTGGGGGAATGCTGGGCACAGAGGTGGCGAGCACACCCTTTGTCTTGTCGTGGAGGCTGTCGTGCTACCCACGGAGACGCGACTAAAGGGCTGTTGACCACACCGCCTGTCTGGATGGAGCTATGGGAGCGACATGGGGGAGTGTCTGAGCCCCGTGTAGTGCGAGCAATCAGGGCGAGCTCGGGGGGAAAGGAAACAGCCGGCGTAGGACAAAACGCCGATGCTTGGCCAGGGTTGCGGGTGGTGTCGGTGGCATGGCGAAAGGAGGAAGAGACCAGAGGGACCAGAAGTTTGATGCTGCTGGAGGATGCCCAGGTTAGGCGGGATGGATGCCTTGCAGCAGTCGGGTGATGACGTGGTGAGCTGGCAGCCCTGGCCACCCTGGCAGCGGATGCCTGCCCTGTAACGCCCCGTGCTTGCCCGCCTGTTCTCATTCGCCGCCTCGTCGTTTAAGGTTGACAGCGGGCACTAAAATGCGCTAAGGCGGTTGCTGGCAGCAGGCTGTCAGGTGGTCCCACAGCCAAGTCTGGGGCGCCTGGGGGCACCTGGGCTGCTGTCAGCCGCCGTCAACGGCATGCTGACCTTTCATCGTGAGCTTCGAGACGCAGAAGAAGCTGTCTCTTGCCGAGTCACATCGCGTCCGCCACAAGACCTTCCATCCGGAATGCCAGCGTTTCCCCGATGGTACACGACATGAGTTACGATTATTCGGACTGGTATTTCAAGACATGTGCCAGCGCATGGGGACGCACCGATATGGCCCACAGCCTCTGCTGCTCTCGTTGCGGAGAGTTTTGCCCATCCGGGGAAGCAATGCTGTTGCCACTCGGAACAAGATGCGATGGGATTGAGATAGAGACCCACAACACTCGAAGACCCGGGGTTAGGGTTAGAGCAGCGATGAAAAATGCGGAAACTCATCCCCTGTTCTCACTCAACCCCAGCAGCAACTCACTCAGGACCTCACCTCAAAACCGTCTTTCGTTGACAGTCTCTCGTTGTATTTTTTGACGGCAATAAGTAACCAGAAAAGCCGAAAGAAAAAAATGGGCAAAAAAACCAAACCCGCCCACCAAGGCGACGGCCCAACCGGCCCCGTCAAATCCGCCCAAGCCAAAGCCCAAGACGACCAAGTCATGGCCGTACGTGACTGACCCCCTTTCCTCCCCCCTGAAAAAAAGTAAACATCCACTCACCACCCTCGCTCTTCCAGACAAACAACAGCAGCATCGTCTCCAAACGCAGCGTCGAGAAGCTCTACTACCCGACCGAGCCGCCCTTCTTCCGCCACTTTGTCGCAAAGTTCCAGCGCCGCGCCCCCCTCATCAACAGGGGCTACTGGCTGCGCCTGCGCGCCATCGACGTGCTGGTGCGGGACTTTTTGCGTGGGGCGAAGGTGAGGGGGAGGAGGGGAGTTGTTGTGAATTTGGGGTGTGGGAGGTCAGTTGTTTTCTCACGATTTCCCCTTTTTGGTTTTTTGTTGACGGGGAAAGGGGGGAGGGATCGAGGTTTACTGATATCGGATTTTAGTGATGTCCTCCCCTGGCAGTGCCTCACCCGCTATCCTGCAGACTGCGCGGGCGTCAAGTTTGTGGACGTCGATTTCCCCGATCTGATCGAGCGCAAGAGGAAGACGGTCGACAGCACCCCTGAGCTGCTGGGCATGTTGACTGGAGTGAGGGACAGGGCCGAGCTTTCAAGGCCAGTGGTGTTTGAGAGCGACCAGTATGTGCAGATCGGCTGTGATTTGAGGGACCCCAAGACACTACAGAAGGGGCTGGCGGCCACGGTGGGCGACTTTGCTGAGTGCGAGTTCATCTTCGTGGCCGAGGTGTCCATCACGTATATGGAGACGGAGGGGGCCGACGGTGTTATCCAGTGGGCTTCGACTCTTGGGGATGGTTAGCTCTCCCCTCGTCCCCTTCCTTGACCCCGCGCCCCCGACACTGACCATCCCAGCCGAGTTCGTCCTCCTGGAGCAGATCCTCCCCGACGGCGACGCCCACCCCTTCGCGGCCACCATGCTCAGCCACTTCCACAAGCTTAACACCCAGATCAAATCAGTCACGGCCTACCCCGGCGTGCGCGACCAGCACGCGCGCTTCGCTGCCCGCGGCTGGGACTCGGTCAGGGTCTGGACGCTCTGGCAGGCCTGGGCCGACGAGACCTTCCTCTCGGCGTCGGAGCGCCGCGCCCTCGACGACATCGAGCCGTTCGACGAGTGGGAGGAGTTTGCCCTCTTCGCTACTCACTACTGCGTGGTGCATGCGAGGACGGGGAGCAGCGCTATCGCGGTGCCGAGTCCCTCGGTGCCCTCGAGTGGTGAAATCCCCTCCCGCCCGGCGGCCATTCAGTTTGATGAGTGCCCTGGGGTGAGGGGCCAGAGGCGGTTTGCTGCGGCTTGCGAGTTTCCCGGGGAAGATGGAAAGCCATCTTCTGTCCTGAATGTTCTTGGGCTGGGCACCAAGAGCCGGCTACAGTCGTGTGATCTTTTCGGTGCGGGTGCCTCCGACAGTGGCGCGTCTTTTACAGTTCGCGACGGCGGCCCGACCGCCAGGATGTGCCACTCCCTGACGGACCTGGGGAACGGTAGTGTACTCTTGGCAGGGGGCCGCGGCTCGCCGTCCAGTCCACTCAAGGACTGCTGGCTGTTTGACCGGAGCATTAAGGCTTGGACGCGGACCCACGACCTGCCGACTCCTTTGTACAGACATTCTGTTGTCGCCTTGGGGAAGTCGGGCCTGGCCTTGCTGGTTGGTGGTAGGGGGGAAACAGAAGTTCTGGATGGCTGTCTGTTGTACTCTCCTGAAGCAGGGTGGGTGGAGTGTGATATCCTGGGCGACAAGCCGGTAGCCGTTTACGGGGCAGTACTCTCGTGCGTGAGCGGGGGTGCAACTGGCCACTTCAGTGGCATCTACGCCGGAGGTCTGGCGGAGGGACTGATTTCGGATCAGATACTGCTCTGGGAAGCGGACATTTCAGATACCAAGGTTTGTGTTTTCCTGTTCTGCCAGATCAAGGAGCCAAGGCTGATAAACAAAGTTACAGAAACCCACCATCCAATTCACCCACCCGAGAATTTCTGGCAACGTAGGAGAGGACACGGCTCACTGGTTATTAACAAGATTCGGCGCGAGTTGTCTCCGGCATGGCGGCCAACTTTTGCTCCTGGGCGGTGTTGCTAGGGATCACCTCCTAGCCCACAACGACGAAGCCATCCTGTGCTCCATCTCACACGGTGAGCTCACCATCACAGGCAGGCTGGTCAACCAAACGTCTGGAGATGAGGGGACAATACCGCGACCCCTATTTATCGGACATTCGGCTGTTTCGACCCCGGATGGCAATGCTGTTGTGGTCGGGGGCGGAGCTACGTGCTTCTCCATGGGCACGTTTTGGAACAAGGGGGTATACAGTTGGCGTCTTCCGGCAAGCGGGAGTGATGGAGCAGAGGTATCTCAGCCCACTTCTCAGTGGGCGCATGAGAAGACGATCGACATCATCCCGGTACAGCGAAGTGTTCCAGTGGCTGCCAAGCAGCAGAGCACTGGCGGAGCCCCTCGCATTACCCCTATTCCTCGGGTGAAGCTGGAGACGGCGGACGACTTTGCCAGCATCGTGCGTAAGGGTCAACCGGTGGTGCTAGAAGGCTTGGATTTGGGGTCATGCGTTTCAGCCTGGACGCCGGATTACCTGGTCGACAAGGTCGGGGTTGACCGCAAAGTGAGAGCTCATCATCCCCTGTCGGCCCAGCGATCACACTGACAAGAATAGGTCGTGATACACGAGGCGGCAACGAAGGCGATGGACTTTACGGCCAAGAACTTCCGCTACGTGACGACAGATTTTGGCGACTTTGCCCGGAGGGTGGGCCAAGGCGACAGGCTTTATCTGCGGGCGTTGTCCAACGACAAGCCGTCCGAGAGGCCGGCCATGTTGGCGGACGACTTCCCTGCCCTGGCCCCCGACTTTGTCCTTCCCCAGCAGCTGTCGCTGGTTGCCGAGAATCTGTTTAGCTCTGTGCTGAGGATGTCGGGGCCGGTAAATATGTGGTTGCACTACGATGTTAGTCCACCTCTCTCTCCTCCCCCCCGTCCTTTTGCTGACGGATAGTCCCAGGTCATGGCAAACGTCTACTGCCAGATCGGCGGGTCAAAGCGGCTCCTCCTATTCCCCCCATCGGATGTCGAGCACTTGTCCTTTGCGCCGGGAGCATCTAGCTCGAGCATCGATGTTTTCTCGACCCTCGAATCGGCCGAGCTCGGACACACGCACCCCTTCGAGGCCGTCTTGTCGGCCGGGGACGTGCTGTTTTTACCTCCTCTTTGGCTGCACACGGCGACGCCCACCTCTGACAAGAGCATCGCGGTGAACGTCTTTTTCAAGGACCTCGACGGCGGCCACTACGCGCCGGGCCGGGACGTGTATGGCAACCGGGATCTTGCGGCGTACGAGAAGGGGCGGCAAGACGTGGCGCGCATGACGAACAGCTTCAAGAAGTTGCCGGCCGAGGCACGGGAGTTTTATCTCTTGCGGCTGGCAGATGAACTGCGGGGTCGGGCACGGGGATGATGGTGGCGATGATGATGTTGAGGTGCGCAATGTAGTGCGCCGGGGGCTCGGACATTGGACGTGCCGGGTCAAGGCCCTAAGCACAGGCCCCAGCCGAGATGTCGGGACGTGGGATTTTAGCTGCAGGCAGTCAGTCGCCCTACCCCGCCGTCGGGCACTGACCTGCTGAAACAAGAAACATCAATGACGAGGAGCACGCTAGGCAGCTGACGAGGTTTGAGGATGAGGCTCATGATGGATCGGTACGTACCTCCCCGATCTACGAGATCCCTTGTGGCATAATGGTAGATCTCGGCGGCGTCCAATGACGAGGCGGGTTCGTCGTGGCGAGTCAGCGAGGCACATGTGCCGATGGACTGCCCTGACAGGCCTGCCAAGCCCCACGCCCCTAGCCTTGCCGCCAGTGCCTGCAAGGGTGCCGCCGCCAACAGCGGGCACCAACGGGCGCCAACGAGGAGCACAGCAAAACATCAACAGAAAGCTCGTTCTCGATGCCAGGGCGGTCTTGGAATGTATACAAGTAGAGTACATGGGGGCCTATGTACCATGGATAGGAGATACAGTTGAAGGGCCCGAGAATCGCCTCCTGATGCAAATATTTTTGTTCCCAAGATGCGGTGTTTATTGTTTGACGTGATTGGGCTTCATGATTTCGATAACAGTCAACCGAAGAAGGGGGGCCCTGGCGAGTGGACCCCTTGGTCCCCAAGATGGGCAGTGAAGAAGGCGCGAAGCCCTGAGCCGAGCCCTGGAAAAGGCGACCCTGGGCCCCAGGCTCCCAGGTGTGGCCCGTGCATCGCCGCCCGCCCGTCCTGTATCCGGGATTTACCGGGCAATTTTTTTCTGGCAGATTTCCCCGTCTGGGCCACCTCCAACCTCCGCCGCTGCTTCACGTCGTCTCCCCTAAAAGGCTCATTGCCAGCACCGCCAGAAACCTCTCACCAGTCGTGCAATTGACTACTGCTCTCTTGACCCTCGCGACCCCCCGAGCGTCAGGAACGATCCCAACCCCACTCACTTCTTGTGTTTCTCTAATACCCCCACCCTTCACAATGGCCACCAAGACCGAGGCGCCCGCCCAGCTGAGCGGTGCTCAGCTCTACTCCCGCTTCGCCCTCGCCGGCGCCATCTGCTGCTCCGTCACCCACGGCGCCCTGACCCCCGTTGATGTGTGCGTTCCCACCCCCCGCCATCTGCGACCCCCGCCGTCTCCCCGTCGCCCCCGCGCGACCGATCTGTGTTGCGGGCGACGAGGCTGAGGACGAGGACGATGCGCCCCAACCCCCCAACCCCCAACACCCAACCCCCCGCCTCCCCGCGATCCTCATCGCACCTTGGCGTTGCCCTTGCTGTTGCATATGAGGCCATTGGCGACTAACGGGCATCCCTCGCGTGCGTGTACAGCGTCAAGACGCGCATCCAGCTCGACCCCGTCACCTACAACAATGGCATGATCGGCGGCTTCAAGAAGGTCGTCCAGAGCGAGGGTGCTGGTGCCCTCCTCACCGGTGTTGGCCCCACCTTCGCCGGCTACTTCCTCCAGGGTGCCTTCAAGTTCGGCGGCTACGAGTTCTTCAAGCAGCAGTCGATCAACTATCTCGGCTACGAGAACGCCTCCAAGTACCGCACCGGCGTGTACCTTGCCTCGTCGGCCGCCGCCGAGTTCTTCGCCGACATTGCCCTCTGCCCCCTTGAGGCCACCCGTATCCGTCTCGTCTCGGAGCCCACCTTTGCCAGCGGCCTCGTCAGCGGCTTCGGCAAGATGCTCAAGACCGAGGGTGCCGGCGCCTTCTACGCCGGCTTCGGGCCCATCCTGTTCAAGCAGTGAGTTTGGATAACCCACCCCCCCCCGCTTTTGCGGCCTGAATACTGACACATTTTCCCTCCCAGGATCCCCTACACCATGGCCAAGTTCGTCGTGTACGAGAAGGTCGCCGAGTCCGTGTACAACGTCTACCCCAAGAAGGACATGTCGGACGGCCTCCAGACCGCTGTCAACCTTGGCAGCGGTCTCGTCGCTGGTTTCGCTGCCGCCATCGTCTCGCAGCCCGCCGACACCATGCTCAGCAAGATCAACAAGACCAAGGGCCTTCCCGGCGAGGGCACCACCACCCGCCTGATCAAGATCGCCAAGGAGCTTGGCCTCAAGGGCTCGTACACTGGCATCGGTGCCCGTCTCTTCATGGTCGGCACCCTGACTGCCTTCCAGTTCGCCATCTATGGGTATGTTTCTCTCCGGATCATTTCTTCTTTCTGAACCGCTGCTAATCCGTCTTGTGTGTGTCAACAGTGATGTCAAGAAGGCCCTGGGCGCCGTCGGCGGTGTCGAGATCGGCAAATAAGCGACTTGAAAAACGCAATTTTTGATAGCGTTGGGGTAATGTACGAAGGAGGTCGGTGAAAGGGGGGGCGTGGATGGTGGATCCAGACCTTGCAGACCGCGCTGGATCGAAAACAACAACAACACACCGAGCGATGGCTCTTTCCCTCCTGGCCTTGCTCGCGGCAACAGGATGGAACAAACAGCAACGACAACAAGCAACACAATGACATGCGGAGTATCTCGCAAGAAAACGGGCGTGTTGCGCGGATTTCGGAGAGAGAAAAATGAAGGCACCTTTTTCTTATGTTTGCGAACTCGAGGGCGGGATCTGGTTCTGTTTTGTCTCGGGCGAGAATGCTTCACATAGAGCATAGAGCGCTTGGGCAAAAGCGCATCCTGCCAGAGGGTTTGGCTGTATAATAGTCGCAAAATTCATCCTCATAGAGCTTACCTACCCTTCTTCTTGTCTCGTTCTGGTTGGTGTCTGAGGGTATGGAGATGGAAGAAAAAAAGGGGTTTGGTAAAAATGTTCGCTAAAATGCCGAGCAGGGGATCGACTACGGGGCCGGGTCCGGATCCGGGAGAGGGGTGGTTTGTCCCAGCGGAGGAGCGGGGGGCGGGGGCGGAGTTTCTTGTTCGAGATACACTATTACCACCGGGCAAGGGGGAGCACACCACAATGCGGGCGGGCCAAGACTTGATTGCTAATAAGGATCCCCGCGAGTGACTCTGCTCTCTGACTATCGGTGGCCAACATGATGAGGAAACGCCAAGGCTTCGTCACCCATCCCACCAGGGGAAAAAGGACCGGCATCGCCAGAACTTCGGCTGGAAGGGTGCAGTTCTGTTCTCATTGTGCAGTTTTTCGACATGGAGAACGGATGTAACCGTGATTACGGACCATAGGTACATACGAGAAAGAAAAAGTCGAGTAGGTCATGTGGCCCCCCTCCCCCCGTCCATCATTCCCCGTCCCGCTATCGACGGTCTGCCGAGCGGAGGAGAGGGGGGTTGTCAAAGTGCGGACCTGCTGTTCACGGAGTCGGCAGACGCGGCCCGGGCGGCTGAACCTCGGTGTCCCGCCAAGCGGCCGGTGCCGCTCCATATTTTTTTTTGGTTTGTTGGAGTTGATGGACAAGGGGGGAGGGGGCAAGGAATGGGAGGAGCTCCAGGCTGGGAGCTGGGGGAGCTGGAGCTGGAGCCTCCGCTTGACATGGACCATACACCACCACCAACCACACACCACACCCCCCCGGGAATAACGAACAACCCCACACCCGACAGGCAGGATCTCAACCTACCCACGCGGATGGCGATCCGGTTCCTGGGCCCTGTCTGCCCTACGCCTTTCTCGAACATGACCCTCCCTTTTTTCCCCCCCTGTTCTTTGGGTCCGCCCTCTTGCAACCCTTTCGCTTTATCTTCGGATGTTTTTGTCGGACTCGTCTCCAGCCCGCCCGTTGATGGAGATCGAGATCGGGGCATGCTGACCGCTGATGTACACATCCTGGATCCTCTCCTCGCTACCGCCCTCTCCCCCCCCTCCGCCCCCCGCCAACTTGAAGAGCAATCGCGCGTGGGGTGTTGACAGGCGTTGTTGCTCTGGTGGTTGAATCAAGGTCCAGCCAGGGGGTTGACAGGCTAGCTTGGGGAGGGGTTGTTGAGACTGCATAAAAAGGGGGACGGGCCTCATCCTCAACGGACTTGGTTCTCATTCGAGTCGTGGAAGGATACCAGCTCACTTCAACCTGGCTCTCTTTCCAACATGGCGGCCGCCGTCCCCGAAGCCACGGCTACAACAACCGACCGCATCGAACCCGACACCAGCCTCGTCAAGGACCTCGAAAAGGCCGAGCTCACCCAAGATGCCACCGACGAGGAGTCGGGGACCGCGCCCTCACCCTCGCCCCAGCCGGGCAAGGAGCTGCAGCGGTGGAACGAGAGCGGCTTGAACATGTTTCGCTTTTTTTCGACCATCTACAGCTTCATCCTGATGGGCATGACGGACGGCGCCGTGGGCGTATGTTGATATCTCTTGCCAAAACTGGAGAAGACAGACGGATAGACTGACTGACTTGCGTGAACAGGCCCTTCTCCCATATGTAAACACCCCCCACCGACAACAGCAAGATCGATGACACTAACCACCACCCCTAGCTCGAATCCTACTACAACATCACCTACACCGTCGTCTCCCTCGTCTTCCTCGCCCCCTTCATCGGCTACCTCCTCGCGGCCCTCCTCAACAACCTGATCCACCACCACCTCGGGCAGCGGGGCATCGCGGTCCTAGGCCCCGCCTGCCGGCTGGTCGGCATCGTCCCGCTCGTCTTCCACCCGCCCTACCCAGCCCTGCCCGTCATCGTCCTCTTCACCGGCTTCGGCAACGGCATCGAGGACTCGGCTTGGAACGCCTGGGTCGGCAACATGCACCGCGCCAACGAGCTGCTCGGCTTCCTACATGGTGCCTATGGGCTCGGCGCGACGATCGGGCCCCTCGTGGCGACGGCCATGATCGCCAAGGGGGGCCTGCCGTGGTACAGGTTCTACTACATCATGATCGCGCTGGACGGGGCGGGCGCTGTTTTGCTGGTCGCGGCCTTCTGGCGCGCCACGGCGGCGGCGCACCGCGCGGCACTCGCAAGGGCGGCCGCCGAGCGAGGCGCCGGGGACACGGAGCAGCGCACCACCACGCGCACGGTGCTGCGGTCGCCCGTGGTCTGGCTCATCGCGCTGTTCCTGCTGGGCTACGTCGGCGCCGAGGTGTCGCTGGGCGGGTGGATCGTGACGTTCATGCTGCGGGTGCGGCACGCCGAGCCGTTTATCGCGGGCCTGGTGGTGACGTTCTTCTGGCTGGGGCTGACGATCGGGCGGGTCGTGCTGGGGTTTGTGACCGGCCGCGTCGGCGAGAAGCTCGCCATCACGGCGTACCTGCTGCTCTCGGTAGCGCTGCAGTTGTTGTACTGGCTGGTGCCCAACTTTGCGGCGTCGGCGACGTTTGTCGCCCTGTTGGGGTTCTTCTTGGGGCCGCTGTTCCCCGCGGCCATTGTTGCGGCAACCAAGCTGCTGCCGAGTGATTACCATGTGTCGGCGATTGGGTTTGCGGCGGCGTTTGGCGGGGGAGGGGCCGCGCTGTTTCCGTTTGCTGTTGGGGCCATTGCGCAGAGCAAGGGGGTCGAGGTGCTGCAGCCGATTGTGCTGGCTATCCTGGTGTTTATTTTGGTCATGTGGTGGATGCTACCAGGGGGGCTAAGGATGGGCGGGTTGGAAAAGGCGAGGGATAGCGGAGAGAAGGTTGGCGATGAGTTCCGGAGCGGGTTGAGGTGGGCGAGGGGGAAGGTTGGGGGGAAGAGGGAGTGAAGACTGAGGAGAGGATACAACAATCCGTTCTATGGAAATATCGGCCGATTATGATTCCCGATTACAAGTTAAGTCTACGATTTGCTGTTCTAGCCGCCGAATTTGGCTGGGCAGTGCCGCCATTTTCGGGTGCCTCAACAGTGCGGGTGACTTGTCACAGCCAGGTACCAGGTACCTCGCTCCAATCAGTTCATCCGCGGACCTGCGACCCCACCTTGCCCCGTTGTCCAATGAGCGTCCCAGTCCTGGGCAGCAGTTGGTTTCGAGAAAGCGACGCCCGAAATCCAGGAATCCGTTTTCTCCAACCTGACATCCATTTTCGGATCCCCAGGAAGCGGCGCGTAGCGGCGCAACCAGACTCAAGATGGGCTCCCTCACGCCTTCCATCATTCCCGGCTTGTCGACCGTCACCGTTAGAGTTGATAGCCCTCGACACTCAACGTCGGGCACCGCACGCAAAGGCGCCCACCACTTAAGCTGTTCGAGCACGTCAAGCACGGCCTCGACATCAACACTTTGTTCCCGAGATTGTTGCCCAAGGGCGTCGTGACGGCCACCGACCTAACGCTGACCACCGGTACCGAGGTCAGCAGCCTCAGTACGGCCGGCAAGGGCGAGCTGGAGGCCAGGGCAGCCTATCGCTCGACTTGAGCCAAGGGAGGGGATCGAATTCTCTGAACTGCACGCCACGGGGCATCTAGAAACAACAGCGAACCGACCATCCCCAACGTCCGAACACGCCCTGACCCGGACCACCCAGGATGGCTCGTTTATCAAATGAGATCATCGCCCACATCATATCGCACCTTGCAGCCGAAAGCAGCAGCCGCGGTGGCGGCAGCAGCACCCCCGCGCATGATACGCAAGCCCCGGCCCTCACCCTCGCCCTGTACGCGACCGTGTCGCGCGCGTGGCAGCAGCACGTCGAGGCCGTAACGTTCGCGCACATCGCGCTGACGCCGGCGCGCCTAGCGTCACCGCTGGCCGCCCAGGCCCTGGCCCCGGACCGCGTACGTCACTTCGTGCGCTCCGTCCACGTCGACGTGGTGCTACCGCCGTACGGTGAGGAGGCGCGGGCGCGGCACGAGGACGAGGCCGACCGCGCGGCGAACGACGCGGTCTTTACTGATGTTGTGAGGAGGCTTTTTGCGCTGTTGGCGGCGCCGGTGGTGGCGGCGACGGCGTCGGAGTCGGAGTCACCAGCATCGATGGAGGGCGGTGCGAGTGGCCAGCAGCATACGGGTATTGTTGACGCGGGTTATCGTCCCAAGATTCGTCTTTCCATGATGGCCCGCTGTGTTAGTGACCAGGAGGATATCGAGGCGAAGAGTTTCCAGTGGCAGGTCTCCGGGGGCAGCTATCCCGCCATTTTCGAGGCACGCTACGAGAGCTCGTATCTCGACTTGAGGCCAGTAGCCGGGAAGACGGCACAAGACGAGGCCAAAGCTCTGCCCGAGCTGTATTGCATCCAAGAGTTCCACGTCTCCTACATCTTGGGTCGCAGACGCCTGTACTATACCCCACGAACTTTTGCTCCATGGGCCTTATGTCTTATCGCTTCCAGGATGCCGGGTCTGGAGAGGATACGGTGGGACCTTCGCGACAACGAGAAGAGGGACGTGGCGCTCAGGAAGCGGTTAAGAGCAGACTTCGCCCATACTTTACAAATACTGCCCTCCTCCCTCCAACACTTCTACCTCCGGTATACCAGACACATACCATACGACCACTCCTTCCAAACACCTAGCATCCTGGATAAGACGGACAACAATAACAATAACAACGACAAGCTAAGCCTCGCCCTCCATGAACTCTCCCAGCGCCTCGCCAGCTTCAACGTGACGGCCGACGTCGGGCCCGAGGTCCTCTGGCCGTTGGAGCGTGCCGAAGATGGAGACGGCGGCGGCGATCCGCTCTGGCCACGAATGCGCGACTACAGCATCAGCCCGGGCAGCATCGCGCCGCCGGGCCAGTGGCGGTTCCGGCGGTCCGACTCGGAGTCGGACCACGAGTCAGACGGGGTCTCGATCGAGTCGGACCCCGGCCGAGCGCCCGGCGACGAGACGGACGACCCCTTCCGCAGCGAGCTCGACCCGGAAGCCGCCCACGTGCTGCTCCTCGCCCTCGCGCGGGCCGTGCGCAGCATGCCGGCGCTGTGGAGGATGACCTTTGTGCTGGGGCCGGCCGTCAGTTGCGGCAACCACATTAAGCTCCTTTATATGGTCAAGGGGGGTAGTGCTGCTCGCGCTGGTGATGGTTGTGGTGGTGGTGGTGGGACGACAGAGTTGTCTATCAAGAGCGGCTCCATGTTTCGCCCGGACGAGGAGGTCCTGCGGATTTGGAGGGAGGCCACCGTGGAAAATGCGCGTGCTAAGTCTGGGCTTGTGGTTGTGCTTAGGGATATGGAGCGGGAGGTGAGACTAAGTTGAGTTGCCACTTCAGGAGGAACTTTCGCTGAAGGCGATTTGGTCATTGGAGATCGAGTTTTCAAGACTATACCTACAAATGTCACGCCGACTGCCCAGGCCCTGAAGCTAGACTGCACTGTCACTGTATACAGCGGTACGAAGGAGCTTGCTCCCGGCCAACCCCCGAATTCCTTCTTCTTCCCCGTCAACCCCCCCCCCTTCTTCTTTACGCCCATGCCGCCGGAAAGGGATTGGTCCAGGGCGTCTGCAGAAAATCGGCGTACGCCGCCTGCAGCGCCTTGACACGCTTGACGACGGCCGGATTGGTCTGCACGCCGCCCGGCTGCTGATCGCCGCCCGCCGGGTTGCCCCCAGTGCTGCCCAGGTGCATCTCCACGAGAAGCCAATCCGAGCAGCCGTGGACAAATCACCTTGCTTGAGTGCAGGTTGGTATGCTTCGAGGTACTGTGTGAGATGTGCCCTCTCGGCACTGTCTGCGCTCCGAGTAAGTTGGCGAACCCAAATGAGCTTGGTGTGTCTTGGCATCCCCGGAGCTCGTGCGTCACCTGCAGGCAGCCGACCACACGACGACATGACCCCGACAACCTCGGACCACGCTCCAGATCCAAACACGCGCAAACAGAACCTAGGGTTCAACACGACGAACTACCCGCCCACGCGGCGAATTCCACACATCCCGCCCCGTACCCGCGCCGGCCGACGGCTACCCCCCCTCCCGTGATCATGCGATCGGCCCGCGCTGATTGACATACCAAACACAGGGGCCTCGCCGGCCACACCGATCACCCCCGACCCAACCTCCTCGCCCTGACGTCAACAAACCCCCTCCCACTCAAACAAGATGTCTCCCCCACCCACCAACCCCTCCGAAACCGCCTCCCTCCTCCCGGCCTCCCCAAGCCCCACCCCCTCCCTGCGCTCCCTCTCCCCGGCCGCCAGCACCACCACCACCTCCTCCACAACCACCGCCGCCACCCGCCGCGCCCGCCGCCTCCAGCGCGCCCTCTCCCTCCCGACCGCCCTCCTCGCCGCCCTCTGCGCCGGCTCCGTCACCGCCTTCTCCCTCTACGCGCACACCTTCCAGGCCCGCCTGCGCTACACCCAGTTCCAGGTCAACGGGCTGGCCTCGGCCGCCTCGCTGGCCATGTACGCGCCCGTGCCCCTGCTGGGCTACGCGTGCGACCGCGCCGGGCCGGCGCCGCTTGCCCTGGGCGCGGGAGTGGTGTTTGGCGTCGGGTATTTGGCCGCGGCGGTTGCGTACGGGAGGGAGGTGGCGGATGCTGCTGTGGGCGCGGGTGGGGGTGGTGATGGTGCGGGGAGGGGATATGGGTTGATGGTTGCGGGGTTTGTGGCGATCGGGGTTGGCACGTGCGCCATGTATATGAGTGCCGTGGCGACGTGCGCGAAGAATTTCGGGAGGGGGCGGCATAGGGGTTTGGCGCTGGCGCTGCCGATTGCCGCGTTTGGGCTGAGCGGGATGTGGTTGAGCCAGGTGGGGAGTCGGTTGTTTTTGAGCCGGGACCCGGCCGCCGAGGAGGGCGAGGTGGATGTGGTGCGGTTTTTTGTGTTTCTGGCCGGGTTGCTGGTGGTCGTGGGCGTCATCGGGGCGTTTGGGCTGCGGATTGTGGATGAGCGGGACCTGATCGAGGAGGCCGTTGAGGAGCTCGAGCGGAGCGGGTTCTTGGATGGGAGCGCCCTCTTCACCCCCGGCGGGCGGGCCGAGAACGGGTACGGCGCGGTGGTGACGGAACGGGCCGATCCGTTCGACGAGCTGGAAAACGCCGGGATCAAGAACGCCGAGGAGGAGGAAGAGGAGGCCCGCATCAAGAAGCAGTGGGTCCTCAACGCGGAAACCCGCCGCTTCCTGACCGACCACACCATGTGGTGCTTCGCCCTCGGCTTCTTCTTCATGATCGGCCCCGGCGAGGCCTTCATCAACAACATGGGCACCGTCATCAAGACCCTCTACCCGCCCACCCTCCACTACGTCGGCAAGCCCACCTCCCCCGCCACCCACGTTTCCATCGTCGGCATCACCAGCACCGCCGTCCGCCTTCTCACCGGCACCCTCACCGACCTTCTCGCCCCGTCCCCCAAGACTAGCCACGTGCAAATCACCACCCTCTCCTCCCCCGCCCACCCGCGCAGCCGCATCCCCTCGGTCTCGCGTGTCTCCTTCCTCCTCTTCTTCGCCGCGCTCCTCTCCCTCGGTCTGGCCGCCCTGGCCGGCGGGTTTGCCCAGGACCGCGGCGACCGCTTCTGGATCGTCTCGGGCCTCGTCGGCGCCGGCTACGGCGCCGTCTTCAGCCTCACCCCGATCATCATCACCGTCATCTGGGGCGTCGAGAACTTTGCCACCAACTGGGGCATCGTCGCCATGTTCCCCGCCCTCGGCGCCACGGTGTGGGGGCTGGTCTACTCGGCCGTGTACCAGACCGGGGCGGAGAGGCAGGGCGGCAGCGCTGTTGGCGGGGAGAGCAGCAACAACAGTAATTTGTTGTGCTATGGGAAAGAGTGCTACGCGCCGGCGTTTTGGGCCATGGCGGCGAGCGTGTGGATCGCATGTGGGCTGGTGCTGTGGGCGTGGAAGGGCAAGAATGGGTGGGCGCAGCGGGGGATTGTGGTGTAGATTTTGGGGGTGGACGAGGAGATTATTGCATGGCTAAGGGGTAATGGATTGTTGCATTTGTTTGGTGTTTTTGGGGTTTCCATTTTTATGAAGAGACTGATACTGATGTGGTATCAAGTATTTCTTGGTGGGTTGCTCATAGAGACAGGAGACTGGCGGTTTCGAGGCAAGTAAAGTGTATATTTCCCAAGGGATACTGGAGTATTATAACAAGCCAAACAAGGCCACAGGTTCAATCCCCATCGACTGTCTGCCCTGACCCATCCCACCCGGACCTGACCGTGTGCCTCAACCCACTTGATCCAACCCCCTCCCACCACCCCTTTCACTCCCCCGCCGCCGCAACCCCGTCTCCATCTCCACCGCCTCCCCCTCCCCCAACTCAGGCACCCAAACCTCCACGCCCCAATCCACCCCCGCCTCGATTCATGCGACCAGCCCCACCATCGCAACGGCAAGCAGCGTCGCCGCGGACCCGATCATGCCCGCGAGGATCTGGTTCACGCGCCTGCGGCGCGCGTCGTCGGGGCCGCCACGGCCGCCGGGGCCGGAGCAAAAGGGCGCGCCGCTCTCGCATGCGCTGCACCAGGCCGACACGTTGGCCATCCCCAGGTCCCACATGGTCGCGTTGAAGTGGCGGAAGCTCATGGAGAAGCGGCCGCTGTTGAAGAGCGGCCAGGGGACGAGGGGAGGCAAAGCGTTGGTTGGGCTGGTTGTGGTTAACGTGGGGGTGGAGTTGTGGTAGAGGAAGCGGACGTAGAGGTGTTCCGGGGTGGGGTAAGGGGGGATGTCGGAGGGGTAGGGGTCGGTGTTGTTGGTGAAGGGGTCGTCGTCGGACGGGTCGACGTCGGGGTCGACGGAGAAGAGCTCAAAGGTTAGGGTTGCGCCGGGCTCGGGGAGCTGGGAGAAGACATCGCTGCTGGAGCCGTGGCCGGCAGCGAGGTTCGTGAGGGCGAAGAAGGCGAGGAACGGCTCGTGCGAGGTGAAGGCGAGGTTGAGCTTGTTGCGCTCGCCGCGGGACTCGATGTTTTCCGCGAAGAGGGAGGCGACACGGGAGCAGAGGGTACGGCCGGCCACGGCTGAGGTCGGGTCATCTCGCGCGAGAACGGCCTCGGATACGTTGGCGTGCTTGAGGGATTGCTCTTGCCAGGCGAGGTGCCGAAGGGTCTCGAGGTCGCCCGCGGTGATGGACGAGCGGACCTTATTGTCGTGGGTCCAGCGGTAGGCGGCGTAGTCGTACAGCTCGTGGGCGTTGTAGAAGTTGGCTTGCGAGCGGGGGAAGGCCTCGCAGAAGACCCTGTCCCACAGGCTGCTGTAGAACACCTTGCTGCTGTGGTGGAGCGAGTCGACGAGGGAGTCGCTGGAGAACATGAGGTTCGATTTGTCACGCTTGCTGCACTGGTCATGGCCTCGGTTCCTGGAGTTGGGCCCAGTCAGCGACACCAAGAAGGCATGACTCAGGGGACGAACAGCGACGTACCAGATCGAGTCCGGGTCGGTGTTAGGGGAGATGGTCCTAATATTAGGGTATTGGTAGCCGCACAGCGGGTAATTCAGCAGCGAGCCGTTCGCGAAGCGGGTGTACTCGGGGACTTCTAGGTCGCAAGTGGTGTGCGGCCACGGGGGATACAGTCCCTGCATGAACGCCATGGCGCTCGCCGAGGAGCATCGGTCGGTCGAGGACTCGACGGTGAGCTGTGAGCTGTCGATGGTCATGTGCTGGATCCCGACGATGCCGACATAGTCGTCGTAACGCGACGGCCGTAAGTACCGATTTCGGAAGGCGCCCCCTCGGCCGCGCATCTGGAGGGCGCCGAGAGGGGTGACAGTTGGCTGGCCCGAGAGCGCGAGGGGCGTGTGGTCGCCGTACATGACCTACGAGGCTGCCGACCACACGCGCTCGTTACTGGACCCAGCCAGGGCAGCGGGTACCAGCATCATGAGGACAGTTGACAGGGCGGCCATTATTACAGAGGGCCAAAACGAGAGTGGCGGGTATGTAGAGGGTCCTGGAATAATGGATAATGATCAATGGAAGCGAGGGAACTGGAAGACAGAAGCCATGGAACACGGAGAAAGTGCGAGTGCGGGATGGGCGGCGAGGATCGGTTGGTATAATTTGGTGTTATCAATACCGAGGGCTGTGATATCGCAGCCTGGAGGATATGCCAACCCGGAAGAAAGCACGCCTGGTAAGGGTCTGCTTGAGGGTTGCCAGGCAGGCAAGCGACACCGTGGCACAGTTGCGCTGTTTGGCGCTGCTCCTGCCCTGCTCTCTACCATGGAGGTGCAGATTAACTATCCTGTAACTGCGCCGCGGCCAAGTAGAAAATACCGACAGAATAGCCACACCAGAAAACAGCAGGCAAAGGAGTTGGTGTTGAATGTTAATGAACCCTGTTCTGTTTGTCTCGTGGTGATGTTGAAGAAGAAGTGGAGCCAGGTGGTGATCGCCGCAAACGGTTGAAGAATCCACACTGTAGACACAACCCACAAATACTGTAACCCATACTGTATGATTATTGTCTGCCAAGGCCACTGGTTTTGTCCATTTATCGATTCCTCATCACCGTCCCAACACCCACCCTCGACCCCGACGTTGTTGTCTGCAGAGGCGGGAAGATGGTGAAACCTCGACCACGAGACCAGCGTCAGCAATCCGATCTCGAGGTCACACGAACCCGCGCGATATACCGCCGACGGGTCTCCACTATGTGCCTCTCGCCAAGTTGCTGATGATCGACAAAATCGACGGGGGTTTCATTCAGCATGTTGGTCTGCAGGGCTGCAGGGTTCACCCACTCAACAGCTGTTGGTTGACATCCAGGGCTCTTGCACCACTCCCCGGCTACTCCGGACAGCCCGACAGGACCGTCACCAATGTCGCGCTCAAAACTGCCGTTGGAAGCCAAGTTGAATATTGATGAATCGTCTACAAGAAACGCTCAGAAATGGGAGCATTCTCTGTCCTCTCAGCCCCGTAGGTAGGGAAGCGGCGAAGCTGGCCGAGCTGGCCCGTCGTCGCTCTCGACGTGTGCTGCCTGGACGCGAGCCAGCGCCACAAGCACTCACACTCACTCAGCACCAAAATCTTCAGCACTAAGGTCAGCAACACGACGCATCCGCATCCCCAGCCGCACCCCCTGCTTGGCCCATCCATCCACCACCACCATGACGTGCCGTCGCCGGCTCCGTCCTGGAGAAGCGAGCCGCATCCACCGTGATGGTCTTCAACAACCTCGTACCCGCAACCGCTCGCTTGTTCTCCCCTGGCAGCGAGCATGCCAGGATCCGAGAGTCGAGGCCTGACACGATCCCAATGCCCGCCATTGGCTCGATTGCCGCTGTCAGTCCCATTCGGTCCAAGCGCTTGCAGTGCCTGCAGCCAAAACGTCGAAAAACGTCGACAGACTTGCAGGGCCGCTGGGTCGCCGAGAGGGCGGTCGAGCGAGCTAGCGGCTGGTGAAGTGGACTTCATTACCGGCTGCGTGTCCCCCCTTTGCTGGTCGTGGGGTCGGTCTGCTTGGTCTCGATGGTCGCCCGTTCTGGCAGCCGTGCACGGGTTTCGAAGCCAGCAGCCGCGCCGCTCCGGACCCCAAGCTCTCCAGCTGAGTGAGGGCGTGGACTCGCGCGTAGGGCACAGTAAGAGGACGGCGTGTGTGCATCCTCCATCCTGTGAGCGGAAACCCCCCGGCGCTGCCCAGCACCTCGATCCTGCGGAAATTGCGCCGTCTGCTCGTTGGGCTCTCGTTTCCCAGCTTTCCCCTTTCCCTCTGTCTCAATTTTGGGTCGTTCGTTATTCCATTGCCAGCGACTGCCCGCCGGGTTTGGGTTTGGTGGTTTGGCGACGACGACAGCGACGACGACGATAGCCCGATGAAGACGACGGCCGGGCAATCATGACGGTTGTCGGCCCCCTGACCACGACATTTCAGGCCCCGTCAAGTTGCACAACTCCCGCTCCCCAGCTGTACCAGGTCCGGTCCGGCGCCAGCTCGAGCTACGTCGAGGGGCCGCTCTTCACCAAGGGCTCCGATTGCTTCCCCAAAGGCTACGATCCCGCCCCGGCGAATTACTACTCGCCCGGCTGGTGTCCCGCTGGGTACACGACCGCCTGCTCAAGCCTTACTTCCGTGAGCACCGCCACGGAAACCGCCGTCATATGCTGTCCGACGTATGTTGCACCGCTCCGAGACTTGCTCGCCCGGACGTTGGTGGGGTGTGATGTGCTAAACCGTTTGTTTTCGTTGTCTGCAGCAACTTTAGCTACACCTGCCTGGCTCCCACCGGCCCGGGCCAGCCTTCGTTGGGCTGCACTACAACATGGTCGGCGGTGCTGGCGGTCCTCGGCGTGACGGTTGTGTCGGACGGCAAGGTCGGCACCTCGACCGTCGTTTCCGAGACATCAAACGGAATCACGGCCTACGGCATCCAGGTGCGGTTCAAATCGGGTGATCCAACGCCGGCACCAAGAACCGATGAGACTGTAAGTACTGTTCGGACCGGATCGGTTGGGAGGAAGAGCCAGACTAACGCACCTCGAACAGGGGTTCTCTGTCGTTACCCGTACATCAGGACGATCCTCAATACCCATCCCCACGCAACTCCTCGTCCCCGCTCAAACCGATCTCCCATCCTCCTCCTCTGGCGGCGTCAGCACCCCCGCCGCGATCGGCATCGGCGTCGGTTCCGCAGTCGCCGCTCTCCTCCTCGCCAGCGTTGCATGTCTCTTCTTCTTCCTGCGCCGCCGGAGGAAAAAGAGGCGAGCGAAGCCCGCCAAACACCCCGCCCAGCCTCCGCCGGTCCCGCCCAAGGAACTCCCAGCCACGCCGGTCCCCGGCCACACGGTGCCGCTGCGATACGAGCTCCCGGACCAGGCACAGCAATCACGGCGGCCCTCGATGTCAGCGTCGAAGCGACACATGTCCAAGTCGCCTTCACTGGGACGGACCCCGACCGGGCGGGGCGCGAGAGACGCGAGGGGGGACAGTGACGTGCTGGCCGGCTATTACCTCGCTGTGGAGCTGGAGGCGCCCAGCGAGGTGTCGTTCAAGGACAGGTCGACGCCCGAGTCGGCGAGCAGTGGGTGGACCGACCGGCAGATGCGGGGGGCGACCATGCCGATGCCGTGGATTTAAGGATCGGGGATGACGTCGGAGGTTGCGGCCCCGGTTTTTGGCGGGCCAATGCCCCTGGTGTGGCGAGTTCCCGGCTGTTTATTGTCCGCGATCGTCGGGCCGGGCCGTGGGATCGCCGCGGCGAAACGGCCGCGATTTGGGTCGGCCTCCATCTTATCAAACACACTTTACAACACAACGGCAGGAGGAACATGGCCAGGCCATCTTCATTGGCATGGTTGCCGGCTTCTGGTCTGGGTTGCAAAGGATCCTTTGCCAATTTTCATCTTGACATTTGCCACAAAATATCTCGGGATTTGGACACAAGCATATCGAGCTGGGGAAAGGGGTTTGGGAACACTGAATTGGAGTTTACACCTGGGTACTTTTTGGCTTTCACTGGTTTGTCGGGAGCTTTGGGTAGAAGGATCTGGGAGGAGTGGGCGCACAAGTTTGGGCTTCTGTGTTTCCCCATTGTTTCTCGCTGGGCTATCTCATTTTAATGACTCTCATTGAAGTGCTTTGTAATAACAGACCGACTAAAAGTCTACATGCCACTGCATGCTGTCGTTGATCGAAGGCATCGAGAGCATCTCTCTCAAACAACCCTTAGACGGCTGCTAACACCTGGGCGGCAGCTGTCAATCCCGCCACTGCCTGCCCCTGCCACCTGCCAAGCCAAAAATTCCCCAGCGCAGAGCCTAGCACCGCCAAAGCTCCATCCACCAGCACCGCGCAGCGCGTCCTATCCCATCCACGCTTGCGACAGACGGACGTAAACCCGGCGACGGCGACGACGACGACCAAACGATTGAACAGCACGCCGCCGACCCATCGCGGCTTGCTCCTCCTAGACAATCGATTATCCATCACCGTTCTTGCTCGCTCCCCCCGTTAGCAGCAGCCCTCCCGACTACGCGGCGCAGGCCACGATAAACCCGCCAAAATGAGCTTCGTCCCCGTCAACCCGCGGCCCTTCCTGCAGGACCTGGTCAACAAGGACGTGGTCGTGCGTCTCAAGTGGGGCGAGACCGAGTACAAGGGGAGACTGGTGGTGCGTGTCTTCCCTCTCTATCTCTCGTTGCCTTTTCGTTCCGTCCCCCTCCCTCCCTTTGGTGGCATGAAACCCGAGCGGGGGCTGTTTCTGAAAGAATTGGGGATATGGTGATGTTGTGGCGAGAGCAAAGACAGCTAACGGAGGTGGTGGTTGGGCAGAGCATCGACAGCTACATGAACATCCAGCTGAGCAACACGGAGGAGTTCATCGACCGCAAGTTTACGGGGGCGCTGGGCCAGGTGTTGATACGGTATGCCGAAACCCTTTTCCTTTTTCGTCCTGTCTGGGAGTGTGAGTTGAGCTGACACAAGCCTCTTAACATCAGATGCAACAACGTGCTGTACGTGACAGCCGCAGACAAGGCTGGGGAAGGCGATCGGGACACCAAGATGGAGGGTTGAGACGGCGAAGAATTGTGAGGGGCGGAGACAGAGGTCGCAGCTGAACGTTTCGAGGGCATGCAAAAGGCCAGGGTAACGGCGAAAGCCGCGGGTACCTGACGAAAAGAGGATGATATCCACGATGGTACACCGGGTATGAGACAGGCCCAGACACGAAAGGAAGGCAGGACAACAAGAGGCCGACGTCCTGAAACGGGAAGCTACGAGATGGGTATGCTTTTCTACCATGGTACATCACAACTACTGCGGGGACGATAGCGTCCCCCGAAGCAACCACGTAAGTGGCAGCTCTAGCTTTTCCAGCCTCTCCCGCGGCCAATCTGAATCCGAGCCTTACATCAGACAGGCAACCTTGCGACTGGTGTGCAGATCCGACGACCCGACCTTGATCCGCGTGCTCGGGCCGACCCAGGCATAAACCTCCACCAGCCACTCGTACCACACCTTGGTATCGTCCGTCTGCCGCCACATGCTGACCTCGAGCTCCGTGTCCTGAGGGAAGTAGAGGGGTTTCTACCCAACGTTAGCACACCCTTACCCCGTTACCAACTTCGAGGGCGAGGAGGGGGGACACACCTTAAGCGGGAAGAAAATCGGGAACCATGAAACCATGTCCTTGCTCTTCCGGTCGATCTGATCCGGGAGAATGCTGATCTCGACCGGCTCCTTCCCAGTCCCCTTCTGCGACGCATACAGCACCGACTCGAAGAAGCCCGCCAGGCCGTGGATGACGCCGCGCGTGGGGCATACAAACGTGAGATGGCAGTGTCGCGCGTTGTGCTCGTTGGTGCCGCTCGCTCCAGACATGCTGCCCACGCCGCCTGTGACGTACTTGGCTGCCTTGCCGTGTACGGCCGCGAATTCATCCGCGCGCAAAACGGCGACAGGGTGGACGAACTCCCAGGCCTGCTGAAACCGCGGGTGATCGGGGACCTTCTGGGCGACATAGTCGATGGCGAAGAGGCGGACGACCCAGGGGGTCTCAAAGGCGTTCGGGTCGCCGACAACCCTCGAGCTGATGTCGGCGAAGAGGCGTGGCGTGGAGATGGGGCTGAGGTGGGCCGTGTACGAGTGCGGGATCGAGATGCCGTGGGGGCGGGCCAGGTGGTTTTGGATGCCATCCAGGCACTCGGGCGACAGCTCGTTGTCGCCAAACGAGCCAAGAAGCTCTGTGACGAGGATGTCGACTTTGCCGATCACGTCCTCCGACCCCCTGAGACGCGGCCCTTCCCAGCCGCGCATGTCAGTCTTCACGAGGGTCACCTTGTTACCCCATTCCACCTTGTTCTTCCTGAGCAGGTACACATAGGCGTCTTGGTTCTTTTCGAGCGCCCAGATTTGGATGGGCGTGCCCGTGCTCTCGGCCGCCCGCAGAGCACGAGTTACGAGGGGGCCACGGCCAGCGCCAGCAACCGTGACCACCAGCTCGGGGCTGTCGGGATTGGCAGCGGTCGCCGTCGACGTCGGCTTCTTCAGCTCCTTCCATTCAATCATGGCCTCCGTGATGGCCTTCTCGTACTGATCATACTTGACCGGGTCGCCCTCGAACACCTCATACGTCGCAGACTCGAGGTTGTCGGCCAGCGGCTGCAGGGGTGGTTGCAACCAGTCCTGGAAGCTCGTCAGGGCGGGCGCCTCCATGGCTGAAAATGCGGGCTGCTGGCGCTCGAGGTACTTCATGTACCCGACATGGGCGTTCATGGCTGGCATATGCGGCCTCCGACCCTCTCTCAGAGCCTGGCTCGCCTCGGCAAGCGAGGGGAACTCGGAAGCGGCTTGATCCGGGAGGGCTCCCAGCTCCTCCGGCCGGGGGCCGACGTCGCACAGGAGAAGCCATGGGACGCTTCTCAACCGCATGTAGCGGTTGATCAAGTCCTGGTGGTGCCTGCTGAGGGACGGGTGCCCAGCCTTGTTGGGCTGGAAGACGTCACGGCCGATTGTCAAGTAATGCATGGGCTCGGCAAACCACCGCTCCTGAAGGGTCTTCTCCGGCACCCGGCGGGGGACCCGAAGGGCTAAATTCGCACGTCAATACCTGGCACACAGCGCGGCCTCCTCACTTGCCCGAGCGTCATGTGCGACTTACCAACAAACAACCTCATCGAATAGTTGCAAGTGGACCTGATGGTGTTCCAGGAATCCCAAGCACCGAACAGGTCGACCTCCTTCTTGGGCTCTGGCTCAGGACCATCCCTGGGGCTGAAGATGGAGGACAGAGTCTCAGACTTTTCGTCCAGGCCAGGCTCCCGGTACATCGGCATGTGGATGATGATGTTGGCGCGGTTCGCAACATTCAGGGCCTCGCGGATGGCGCGAGCATACTGGGCGATGCCGCGGCTGCTGTCATCCTGACGCGGGCCAGGGATAACAATAGTCCTGGCGCCACAGAAGTTGGCATATGCGGCTTCGAGGTTCAGGACCTGGCGCGAGAGGCTTGAGATGTGCGGGTCGGGGGAGCACAAGTCGATCCAGGGGCTGAAATAGACGGCGAGGTTGCCGATGTAGTGGCTCGGGTAGATCGAGGTGTCCTTGTCCGTCAGGGTCGGGACCGCGGGCCCGGGGAGGGACGGGTTGGCCTGCTGGCTAGCCGTGAGGCTCTGTTTCTGGGTCCACTCGTCACGTTCCTTGAGGTAGTACCTGTGCAAGTCCACCACGCGGTCGAAAAAGTGACGGGTGGTGACGGGGGCAGTGACGAAGCGGAACTGTCTCTGGTCAGGACGGGGCTGGTCTTAGGAGCATGGAGCACCAGATACATGTTATTGGCTGGGGGTGAAGCTGCCGCCACCGTACTTACGCCACTGTTCAGGACTTGGGAGTACTGGTCGTCTGTGAGGGCAGCAAAGCGAGTGGAATCATGCTGCCCAACATAGAAGGTCGGGCGGGTCTCGAAGGCGTCCGATTCTGGGTTGAAATTCGAGCCCGACATGGCGACGGCGGATCCTCTAAGGAGAATCGGGTGCTAAAGTATGCCGTGGGACTCGGATGAACAGGGGCGGAAGGAAAGAAGGAGAAAATAATGGGGAAAATGAGAAGGGGAAAAAATGAGAGGCCGCTTCGCGAGACTGGCCAGAGCCCTGGATCAACGCAGACACACTTGGGGCTCAAGCGCAACTAAGAACTTGGGGCACCGACACAAGAAGAACAGGCGGGAGAATCTCAAGTTTGGTACCTATAGCCCATGGCACACATACAGTAAAAAAAGACTGACAGTATGATCCGCTCTCGTGAAAATCACTTCAAACCCAGTGCCTGCTGGTGCTGGGGACGGGAAGGCGCCTGGCACCAAGTGACCCAACCTACCACCACCCGCCCGCTTCTTTCTGCTTGTCGAATTTCTCAGGCACCGTGACGGCCCTGGAGTGTGGGGATGCGGGGTCCCTGTACCCTTGTAAGGAGCATAACTGGGGGCAGCCAAGTGGTATAACTGCCTATCGCCGATAAGCTTGCCGACCCCACCCAAAAGTTTGGCCCAATCCAGCGGTCCCTCTGGCCCCTTCCCCAAACAGTAAAAAAAAGTTGCAGCCTCGCGCATCGCATCGCGAAGAGGGAAGGAAGAAACCAGGCAGCACACTGTCGCATTCCTCGTGGCTATTGTTTGCCAGCACCCAGCACCCAGCCCCTCAATCCCCCGACTTCCCAGTTCTCTCTGCACCGCACCTCCGATGGCCGACTCGGCAAAGACCCTCAAGCGATCCAGCGCCGAGCGGGAGGGCACCCAGGACTCGAAGCGCCTCAAGACCAACGGCGACGGCACGACCATGGACGCGAAGCAGAATCCCTACTTGGCGCACCTCGAAGAGGATGGCCGCAGCGGCTTCGCCTTCAAGTCGCCCCTCGACAAGTTCGAGCGCCAGAACACCACGGCGCGCCAGGCCTCCGAGGCCGAGGACTCGGACAACAACCCGTGGACCAACAACCCGCACTCGCAGCAGTACTTCAAGATCCTCAAGACCCGCCGCGACCTGCCCGTGCAGAAGCAGCGCCAGGAGTTCCTTGACATGTACCACAGCACCCAGATCCTCGTCTTCGTCGGCGAGACCGGTTCCGGCAAGACCACCCAGATCCCGCAGTACGTCCTGTACGACGAGCTGCCGCACCTGACGGGCAAGCTCATCGCCTGCACCCAGCCGCGCAGGGTCGCCGCCATGTCGGTCGCCCAGCGTGTCGCCGACGAGCTCGACGTGAACCTGGGCGAGGAGGTCGGCTACAGCATTCGTTTCGAGAACCGGACGGGCCCCAAGACGCTGCTGAAGTACATGACGGACGGTCAGCTGCTGCGTGAGGCCATGCACGACCACGACATGTCGCGCTACGGCTGTATCATCCTCGACGAAGCCCACGAACGCACTCTCGCCACCGACATCCTCATGGCGCTCCTCAAGCAGATTGCCGAGCGGAGGAAAGACCTCAAGATCATCGTCATGTCGGCCACCCTCGATGCCCAAAAGTTTCAGACCTACTTCTTCAACGCCCCCTTGCTCGCCGTCCCCGGCCGGACCCACCCCGTCGAGATCTTTTATACCCCCGAGCCCGAGCGGGATTATGTCGAGGCTGCCGTCAGGACCGTGCTGCAGATCCACGCGAGCGAGCCCGAGGGCGATATTCTGCTCTTCCTGACGGGTGAGGAGGAGATTGAGGACGCCTGCCGTCGCATCGGTCTTGAGGTGGACGACATGATAAGGGAATCCGACGCGGGGCCGATCGCCGTATACCCCCTGTACGGCACCCTCCCGCCACACCAGCAGCAGCGTATTTTCGACAAGGCGCCCGATGCCCTCCGCAAGGGTGGGCGGCCTGGCCGGAAATGCATTGTCGCGACCAATATCGCCGAGACCAGTTTGACCATCGACGGTATCGTCTACGTCGTGGACCCCGGCTTCAGCAAGCAAAAGATCTACAACCCCCGCACCAGGGTAGAGTCGCTCCTCGTCTCCCCCATCTCCAAGGCCTCCGCTCAGCAGCGCGCCGGTCGTGCCGGTCGTACACGGCCCGGCAAATGCTTCCGGCTGTACACCGAGAAGGCCTTCAAGAAGGAGCTCATTGAGCAGACCTACCCCGAAATCTTGCGCTCCAACCTGGCCAACACGGTCCTCGAGCTGAAGAAGCTTGGCGTCGAAGACCTGGTGCATTTCGACCTTATGGACCCGCCCGCGCCCGAGACCATGATGCGTGCCCTGGAAGAGCTCAACTACCTCGCCTGTCTCGACGACGACGGCGAGCTGACCACGCTCGGTGGCCTGGCGTCCGAGTTCCCGCTCGACCCCGCCATCGCCGTTATGCTGATCTCGTCGCCCGAGTTCTACTGCTCTAACGAGATCCTCTCCATCACATCCCTCCTCTCGGTCCCGCAAATATGGGTGCGTCCCAACAACGCCCGCAAGCGCGCCGACGAGATGAAGCAGCAGTTCGCCCACCCGGACGGCGACCACCTCACGCTGCTCAACGCCTATCACGCGTACAAGGGCGCCGAGCAGGCCGGCGACGACGTTAAGAAGTGGTGCCATGAGCACTTTCTCTCGTACCGCCACCTGTCGAGCGCCGACAACGTGCGCGCGCAGCTCAAGCGCATTATGGAGACGCACGACATCCAGCTGGTCAGCACGCCGTTCCAGAACAAGGAGTACTACGTCAACATCCGGCGGGCCCTGCTCGCCGGCTTCTTCATGCAGGTCGCCATGCGCGAGAGCAGCAACTCCAAGGTGTACAAGACGGTCAAGGACGACCAGCTCGTCATGATCCACCCGGGCACCGTCGTCACCAGCCCGTACGACTGGGTCGTGTACAACGAGTTTGTCCTGACCACCAAGCAGTACGTCCGGACCGTGACCAACATCCGGCCCGAATGGCTTCTCGTAAGTTCATTCCCGTCTTTTTGCAAAAGGAAGACGTCGAGAATGTTTGAAATAGCAGAGAAACTAACAGGCAACCAGGAAATTGCCCCCATCTACTACGACGTCGACTCGTTCGAGAAGGGCGAGATCAAGTCGGCCCTGACCCGCCTCACCGACAAGGTCCGTCGCCGCCAGGCCATGAAGGGGGGGCGCTGAGCACCCCACTTGTCCGACCGCGGTGTGTAGATGTATGTATGAAGCGGATATATTTTATCGTGAGAGTGGAGGAGAAGGGTTCGTGTGACCTTAATCGAAGGAGGGGCAGGGGATAAAGGGACAGACCAGACAAGATACGGATACCATTTTTTTTTCGTCTCTCAGTTGCTTGATGTCAGAGTGGCCGGCGCGCGCATCTAGACTTTTGCCGGGTTTTCGGTGTGGTATGGTGTGGTGGATGGACGTGGTAGAATACTCGTTGAAATGGACTCTGCAGCTGCTTACTTTTCTTGTTCTTGTGAAGCCGGTTTTGAGGGAGGTGGGCATCTCGCTCACCGAGTCTGGTCTGGCTAGTTGACCGTGGAGCATGTGATGATGATGGTGGCGACCGACCGATCGATCGATGGGTGTGTGTGTGTGTGTGTGCACACCTTGATTGCGTTCGAGTTGCTCAGCCCAGCCCAGCTTACCCTGCCGAACTCCCTTGCCTGCTGCGTTCCATCAGAGCCACGGGGCTCCCTTGCGCGTCGAGTTCGGCCGGCGGGTGTGGAAACACAGCATCTTGTGCTCGCTCCGGGAACAAGCAAAGAACGGACGAGAGGGCGTGATGGTGGGCAGTCATCCTGCTCGCATGGCAGGGGTGTGGTCGGGCATTCCTGTGGCGTTGCATGCAAACGCAGAGGCGGGCCAGCCGCCGCGCGTGCAGAATTGCATTTGCAGGTTTTTTTTCTCTGCTTCTTCAGCAGGCAGCAAGCAAGCAGGCCGGCAGGAGAGGATCGAGAGGGGGGGGTTGGGGAAGAGGGGGACCGCTGCTGCTGATTTGCTGCCCCGCTGGCTGCGGCGCTTGCAGACTAGTGATGGACGTACATACATATACCTATGTACGAGCGAGGGCTGTTGGTTCGTTATGCACCTGTTCTGCACTTTGCGCCCCTTCTTCGCCGGCCTTCCCCCACGCAAGACTTGCATGTGCTGGTCTGGCCAGTCGGACGCCGCCATCACATAAACCGTCGTTCGTCTGCTTGCGTGGGTTGGTGAGGGGGAAGGGGGGCCCCTGGGGCGTGGCGTGCTGCAATTTGAGCCTTTCTCGGGTCGGGTGTGGAATGGGGTGGTGGGGGAGGCGTCGGTCAGTGCCGAATCGGGCCTGTGGGATTAGCGGCGGTGTTGGTGGTGTTGTTGTCGTTGTTGTTGCGGGTGGTGGTGGTGGGCAGCCCAGCCGGGCCGCAGGGCATGACATGACTCCGCCTCGGCCCCCCTCCCTCTTTGGATTACCGTTCGGGAACGGCCGTGTTTCATGTTTCTTTTTAAGGCGGCGGCCCGTATGCGCCCAGCCCGGGAGCGGCAGCCAGCTAATACCTTGTTGGCTTGCCGAAGCGTATCGCTGGATCCTGATACGTCGTTTCCTGCCTGCTGGCGGGGTGTAAGTGGTGGAGGACACCCCTCCGTTGCCGGGGAATTCTGGCAAGTACCCATGACGGTGACTTGCCGTTTCCGGGTACGAGACGCGAAACTACACACACTGGGGAGGTGGTTGATATGTCCATACCTACGTATGCGTGTGTTGTCCGGCATGGATGAGGGCACGAGACCCCCGGCGCCGCTGCCCTCCTGAGGACGGGGCCAGGCTGCCGTCCCTTCGAAGTGGTTTGTCATGGTGATGATAACGTGGATTTGTGGGGTGTGTGTGGACGAGTCTCTCAGCTGGTGGGCCTGAGGGGTATCTCTGACGCCCTCCTGGTCCTCAGAAACTGCCGAGTGCTGGGTCATCTGGCGCTCTGCCGTTACGAGTGGACACCCCGAGACATTATCCAGAGGGAGAACGCTGGTGGATGGTGGCCGCTGATTAGGCAGTGCAGCCGCAGGCGGGCAGACCTCCTGAGTTCTAATTCGTGGATGTGATGCCATCAACAGGCCACAATTCGATTCTTTGAGGCAATGCGACGCGGCTCGACTCGAGCTGCCGCCGCGACGGCGCTCGATCCTAAAATGCAGCCTGCCGGTCGAGATTAGCGGTCAAGGCCAGGCCGAGGCGGCCCAGCGCTACGTGAAGTCGCCAGAGAGAGTGGTGAATATCTCGAGCACTGTAGGACCTTGCATTCGGCTTCACCAGGGCCGAGGCAGGGCGGGAAGGGAGAGAAGGGTGTCCAGCGCAAGCTCACCCTGAGCAAGGTTCCATCGAGCCAAGGAAGGGAAGCGCCTGGATCCAAACAACAGACGAGTATTTGAAGGAGGGTGGCATCAATGGCGGTGTGACCTGGGCAGAGGATCAAAGCGTCGTCGAGGCCAACGCGGGTTGGCATATGAGGTTGAGTGCTGCGTCTGGATGGGTGGGACGGCGGTCATGATCATTCGCTTCGCGGGCCTGGGAGAGCATCAGGCTGCAGGAACCACGACAGGACGTCGCCAGCTTCAGCGGGGTCGACAAGCCGGGACATGCCACGATGCTACGGCACGGAAAACCGGAGTTTCAGTGTTGTAGCGGCGTGAATTTCCACGTCGGCGCGATGGCACCTTGGGAGCAGGATCTTGCAGGTCGGTGAGAGATGGCGCACAAAGGATGGGAGCAATACCGGTAATCATGAAATTATTCTCTTGGAAAAATGATGGGGCAGCAGCCCTTGTCCGGGAACAGCCGGCTGCGAGGTTGCACAGCATCAAAAAACGACTGGCCTTTCTGATTTCTTTCCTGGGCGCGTTGTCGGGGGGGGGGCGAGGTCGGCGAGAAGGCGCCGATATCTCTCCCAGGTTGGCGACATGGTGTTCGGAAATGATGCCGCTCGACAATAAGTTAAAGCGAGCCAGTGGTGGATTCCTCGTTGTTGTGACTTGGGTGTTCTTCAGGGAATGTGCACACTGTTACTGTAGGGCCCTGGGACCAGCCAGTGTTTTTCCCACCAGGAACCCACTGTGGAGAACCTGGAAGGTCCTCTTGCCTGCATCAACTCGATCCTCCCCTGAGCCTCAAATGCTGGGTTTCCTTGAGCATGGGCCTGCTACATCGACCTGGCACACCTGGTTGTGCGATCCTCGGTTCCGCCCTCTCTGGCGCGCGGCCGGTGCGTAGTACCTATTTCCATCCCTCGACCCATCGAGCCCTCGACGCGGCCAACAGCAGCTGCATTGTTCCACAACGCGCGGGAACCGTTGCCGGCCGACCCTGCCAGCGTCTGGAGGCGACATGGGACGAGCAGAACTAGCTTCGCAATCTGCAGCGGCCGTGCAACAACAAGGACACGGCTCCGGAAACATGCCGGAAACCCCCTATTCGCCGGCGCCAGCCCAGAACCTGCCGACGGCGGCTTGGGGCTTGCAGAGCTTGGGGAGCCTGGGGCTTGGAAGCAGGCTGCTGCCTCGCTGGACCCTCAAGAGCCGGCTCCTATCAGGCTTGGGACTTATACTACTACGAGTTGACCGGTGAGCCCCCAACTCCCAAACCCCCAATGCGGCCCCTCACCCCGCCCGTAGCGCGCACGCGAGAACGAACACCACCGCCATCCTCGGGGTGTCTCTGTTGTCGGTAGGTGGCGGCCACCTTGTCCGGCTGCGGTACCCCGGCCATGGTGTGTTATGGCATGGGGGCAGCGAGCCTGAGACTGCCCAGAACTGCCCGGCAGGTTCAGGTTGCCGTCCGCATTGAGATGATATGTACATGTATCAGATCTACGGGGATAGGAGGTGGTACCAAGCCGGTCGGCGGTCTAGACTCGGCGCGGCCGGCCTTGTCACCCACGGAACGGCCCAGGTCCCCGGCTGCCATGCCATCAGGACGGTTCGCAAAACAATGACCAGACTCGTCGAGAATCTCCAAAATGGCAAGGCCACGTCACGCTAGGCCGAACCACGGCATGTCTGTTTTCGTCCATGGTTGGCCTGTCCCCAGCATCAAACCCCGGCCGCAACCCCCCTGCTCGACCTGGTTCGGCCTTGACAGCCGCTACTGGCATGTCCCTCAGAGCTTGGCCGGGAGATCTGTGCAGCTTCAATGCACGCCAACGAACCCCCAGGGCCCCTTGCTGGGGACCGACCTAGTTATCTCAGATATAAAGCGACGCCTCGCTGTTGTCCCTGTCGCCGGCTCGTATCGCTCCCATCGCGCAAAGGGTATGAGAGACACTGGGAGGCTTCCCATTTCGGCCGCTTGACTGTCAGCGGGCAGTCGACTTATACACACCTCGACCTCTCATCTCAACCTCCAACGCCCCGTTGCTCCACCACCCACCCTCTCTCCACTATCACCACCCCGACAACGCTCTCAACATGTCGGGCAGCGGCGGATTCTACAAGTACCGGTGCAAGTACTTTTACACGTACAACTGCCCCAACTGGGTGTATTGTAACGGCCACGCCTGCGCCATGTGTCTGGTGAGTCTGGAACCTGGACCGCGCCACCCGTCTATATTGCACGCTCATTAACCACTCTGCCCACAGGCTGAAGGACGTGACGCCGCCGAGGCAGAGGCACCAGCAGCTCTGCACGGCCACCCGGCGGCGAGCTGGCAGCATCCGCAGCACCCGGGGCGACACCCGCAGAGCCAGTTCCCGTTGACCGAAATCTGCGTGCCCCAGGCCATTCACGGGGTCCTTCGCTACACCGTCATGGAGATCATCCCCGCCGAGGAGTCTGGCTCGGGCGCGTACTGGGTACTCCGGCAGAAGGCCATGGCCCCGCGACCGCTTCCCTACAGCGCCATCACCACGAGCGACACGCCGCGCCCTGTGATGTCCTCAGTTGGCGTCACGGGGGGCCAGATGGCGTATTAACGGGCCGAAAAACGGCAGTTCGTCCGCACAGCCTGGGGCTGGTAGGCGGAGGAAGAATGACATGAAACGCAGCGCTGGATTTTCTTTGGTTGTCTTTTGCACCCAACCCTTTTTTTCTCCAAATCTTTCTCCCCTTTTATCTCTCTCTCTCTCTCTCTCTCCGCCCTTCTTCTCTCACACCCTCCATCTCCCTTGGCCGGGAAACACGGCCACACAGCGCGGGGCACACGGGCGGGGAAACACAAAAAAGGCTGGGGCGCACAAAGATTGATACTAAACCTTGACGGGTTGGGCAATGGTACCTTTTTGGGTGGGGGTGCTAATCTGCAGGTCTGGTGGACATGGGGGGGGAAAGACTGGGTTAATATGCATGCACATGCATGGCTGGATCGGGTCGGCGTTGCAACCTGCGGTTTGGCGGCACAGCTTTTTTTTCTGCCTCTTTTTTTTTTCTTTCTCTCGGGTCTCCCTTCCCCTCCTTTTCGACCCCTCCCTCTGGAGGGGGTCGATCATCTTTCTGTATTTTTCAGCGCTGTCACTATCGAATTAAACCTTAGTGTGTATGTATGTAGAATGAGCGAATCACCTCCCGGTCAGGCACCACCCACACCAATGGCGCAACCACGCCATACTGCCACCACCGTCCACCACCGTCCATCGCTGGCGTTGCGTTGCAGTGTCAATCTCAAGCCCAGAGCGTGCGCGCGCGGAGGGACGGCGTCGACCCCGGAATGCTGCCCAGCCACAGACCACCATACGAGCCCCGGCGCGGGCAGCTTCCCGCCGGCCGCACTGACATGAGTTAATAACTACCTAACTGATGGAGGAGGCAGACGGCGAACGGGTCGGCACATGGTTGGGTGGTTCGACGGCGGCATGGTGTCGTCGTCGACTTGGGGGCCGGTTGGTTGGTGGTTTTGGGCGGCCGCGAATCACCGACGACAGCGTTGTTTCACAGCGGCGGCCGTTGGCGCATGATTTGCCCAATGGACTCTCCTCCCCACCGTTGGGCAGCGCGCGCGCGCGCGCATCCACATTGCGCGAACCTGCCGCACCAACCCCGTGGGAAGAAAAGGGTGAGTGAGGGGCCGAGGGGTCGAGGGACGGGACGCAGATGAGCTGGTTCCAATTTGTCCGTTGGAACGGACGGACGAGACCCCCGACGGATGCCAGGCATGCTCCCTCCCAGGGAGGTGACTAGCTCTCGCACACACACACCGGGCGAGCCCACCCTCGCGTGCGCCAGAGGGCGCGCCATCCATCACGAGACCCGCCGACCTCGAGAGTGCGCGCGCGAGCGAGGAAGTCAAGCCTCTGATGAAATCCCGCCGAGAGCGGCGCCCCCAAGAGGCACAAGTCCGAATGAATGAGGCGTGCGACGCCATGTCGTCTCGCTTCTTGCCAAGTTTCGCTTCCGGCACGCCGCTCGCGTTTTACCAGCCGGATCGCGCTGCAAGATTCGGCGGTTCAAAGTGGCTGCAAAGTGGCCGCATCATGGCGGGCCATGCCCCTTCGACACGAGGTGGTGGTGTGATAGGGTCGCGGGTCAAAGCTCCCTTGACCTCCTCCCCTTGAGACTTGTGGGGCAAGATTTGGGCATGGTCTTGATCCTGGCCCTTGGCCCGTCCCTCGAACCTCTTGGCCCCGCGCATCAAGGTACCCGAACTGGAACTGGGGAATGCAACGTCCATCGATAACATCGGCGGGAATGCTGATGGACAAGCTCGGAGCAAGCCATATTGCGAAGTTTTTTTGCCATCACGCGGCGTGCCTCCGCCAGGGATGTGCCTGCGGGTCTCATATTATCGCAGCAGCACCATGCAACCGACACCCAAGGGGAAAATAGTGCGAAAACCAATCTCAAGAGATGGGCACGGAGCACGGAGCTTTGGTCGCATGTCACCCTGGGGAATCCCAGGGATCATCATGCCCTGGCCTGCCCCACATGCCCAAAACGTTCTGGAAGCGTCGCGGCAGCGGGGCAGCCAAGGCAGGGCCCGACCCGCCCAAAACCGCCAGGGAAATCCGCGCTAGGGTTGGTGAGGGACTAGCGTAACGGTCGGAGATGTTTTTGGTTGCCCACCACGGGTTTGTCTCGATTGTCTCATGTCCCCCCGGCCTGTCTGTGATTTGATTTGATTTCCCGTCAGGGCAGGGCCATGCATGGCAGGGAACCGGGTAAACAAGCCCGAGTTGCGAGGAAACAATGACTCAAGCCACACGATCTGCGTTTTTTTGACAGCGGGACGGGCACATACCACTCACTGTGTGAACTTCTCACCTGAACTCGGCACAACCTCCCATCTGTCAACAACACCTGGACCCCATCTCGACAAGTTTACCCGACGCCCAGACTCTGATCCTCCCCAGCATTCCGAACACCACACCGCCAAGTCCACTCCTAACATCCCGCTACCAACTAAACCACCTTCCCACAGTCCCATCACCACAACCCAAGCAAAGCCCCAGCCCACACAACACATAAACCCCACACGCATGAACCGTCCGCCCGCAATATATCACCACAAACCCCTTCACCATCCGCTTTCCCGGAGAAGAACCCCAATGCAACCCCAATGCAACCCCCTCCCTCTCCTCAAGTGAAAACAAGCGAGAGAAATGGACCAGAAACAACAACCTACCACCCGGTCCGATTCCGCCTCATCCCTCATCCCATAAAAATACCATGTCATCCGTGCCTGGGCGTCTTCAAATGGAAAAACGAAACAATCCCAAGTGGGTCCCGCCCGCATGACACCTACCACCGCGAATAACATAACCACCAACCAGCAAACCTGGCTGGCTAGCATCGGCGTGAGTAGTCTCTGTCTGGTTCAGCCCAGACTCCAATCCTCCAAACCGTGTCCATAACCCCACAGCCCCATCATTAGGCAGGCAGTTGGTGCCTAGCGCTGGCACCCCACGGACTGCACCGTTCGCGCCACGCCCAGGGGTCGGGCGATGACCGGGAGCGGGGCCGGGCCCGGGCCCGTCCGTCCCAAGGGGGAGTTTGGTACGGCACGTACCCCGAGGATGGATGGATGTGAGAGAAGAGAGGTGTGGTGGAGATGGGGGATATCTCAGGGAGGTGGTTCATGCACGCGCGAGGGGAGAGGGGCGGTGAGGTGGGAAGCATGAGGTCTTGGGGTTCGTCGTATGGAGACGGGTTAAGATAGGGGATGAGTGAGTTGCGTCCAACGTGCATATGTACACGCGGAGGGAGAGGTGTTCTGGTGGTGGGGACGCTAGAAGCCCTTGATGCAGGAGGATCCGGTTCGACGGCGTTGTTGCGGAATGCAACCCCCTTGTTGATGGTAGTGTGTAGGCGAGAGGGCGAGAATGATACAACCCAAGTGTCGACCTCTCAGCCCCATCATCACCCATGCACTTTTGACGGACACGCTGCACTCGCAGGTAACCCGTAGAAAAAGTCCAGATAACAACAACCCCTGCCCAAAGGCCACTCAGCCGTTGCGGCCAGCGTCAGGACCGGACGAAAGGGGAACTATCCAGTCTATCCTGACCAGGCAGACTCGCATAAGAGTCAAGGCCCAATCATACGACACAGTGCAGTCCTTCTGGACCCTGTCGTATGGCATGAACTTGTCAGGCATGGGAGTCCCAACCTCAAACAGCTTCTCTTCATAACTGTTTGGTGGAAACGTCGAGGACTTGGACACTCTTCGAGATGCCGAGGTGGCCGCCGATGTCAAGACTGGAGGGCAAATGGACAACGGGGTAGGATCATGGTGTCTATTGCTAATTCTGCAGCGAGCTCCATCACCACCATCTGTCTTGGCCAGCAGGAACAAAGTCTTTCGGGGCCAAGGACGGTATGTGACCTCGTCATATTAATCTGCTGGCATTGTTAGTACCTCAACGATAGGATGGAGATGAAGGGGACACTTATCCTCCAAAGGAGGGGCCACCCTCTCGCCATTCCTGGAGAGAGGGCAGCCAGGACCACCCCCCAAGGGGCCCGTCCCTGTCCAAATGATCGGTCGACCTCGGAACAGCAAAGCCTTCCCTGAAAGGCCCAAAATCCAGAAACCGAAAGGGACGGAACCAAGGCGCCGGACAAGCACGAAGCTTTGACTCCAACTCGAGATGGGTCCCGTTGCCTGGCCCCGTCCCACCAGCAACCTTCATCAAGACCCTTCAGGTCGAAGCATCGGTTCTCAGCGCGCAGCCGACCGGCCTCCAAACCTAATCCCTCGCAAATGTCAAAACCCTCCGCATACCGTCGAACCCGCAGTAGAAACCCGCTGTCGTCGAGACAAACCATGCCAAAATCGGCAGCCGGAACCGCAACCGCAAAGGTCGAGAAGTCGTCCGAGCCAAGTCTTTCCGTTTGTGTCGCACTGCCAACTGGGACTAGTTTTTGATTCCTCTCCTTGACCACATCATCCGAGGACGGCGGGCCGGAGGGCAGTACCGCACGGACAAAAGACATCCTTAAAAACCGCGCTGTCATCTCCAAACCGAAGCTGTGTTTCAGGTCCCGGAGGAGGAAGGTGAGTCTGTCGTCACCCGGAGGCAACAACAGACACGAGAGGTTGTTTTGGCGTCCCGTCGGACGTAGGACAGAGCCTACGAGGACGGGTTAATGGGCCTGGTCGGACTTCATGGCGTTCATGACGCGTGGGCTTGGTTGCCGCAGCGCGGTCCGTGGGAGTCGGCGGGTTCGTGAGTGGTCGGATACGCATGCAGAAGGTGGGGGTTGAAAATCGAGGGTACCGAGAGCGTGACAGGCCGGCGAGGTGGGTATCATCCGTGTGGCATCTCCGTAGGTAGCCGGCAGCCCTCGCTCACCCTTTCGGGTGATTCCGGCGAGGTGAGCTGCAGACGGTGAGGTTGAAATGCCCAGGATAATCGTGTGAAGCCGAGACTGCGCTCTCCCTCTCATTCCAGGGCTGCTCCGAAAGGAGACAACCACGGGTGCATGCAAGATGTATCCGCCGTTCTCAGTCGTCCCGCTGACACCACCACAGGCAATCCATCTTGACCAGAGTACCGGTTCCAGTGTCCGCTTCCCGACGAGCGGCCTCAGACCAGAGGCGCTTACCATGTGGACTCATGGGAAGAGACTGTCGCCCACCCATGACGGGTGACTGGAGCTCGTCGCGTCGGTCCGCCTGTGCCATCGCCGGAGCGAGTCTGCACCGCTTTTCAGCGGCCAGCAGCGGCCCGCACCGGCGGTGGCACGGGCATAGAAGGCGGTCGGAATGACTATGAGCCCAAGACTTGAACACCAAAGGAATGCTTAGGGTTAAGTTCCGAGACCAATTCGCACCCACAGGACTGGCTTGCCCTGGACGGGCAAGACTTGACCGCAGTATTCCCATGCGCGGCAAGCTTGAGTGGCACCCGATACGGGATCGAAGCTGCGACGTACTGCGGGGGTCCAGTCCCAGTGAGGCGGTCGAGACGACATTCCTTTCGGAAAATTGGAGTCGGAGGACTGTGGGGGAGGCGTGGTGCGTGGTGCGTGGGCGAGAGACTTGAGCGGGGACGGCGACTCGACCAGTGGGACTGCGATTGCAGGCTGTGTATCTCGATGGGGATTGACAATGGATGCCTCTCGAGCGGGTTTCCCGGGTTTGGCGGGCATTGGACCATGACGATTCCTGTCGGACATTGCGAGGGCAGTTGGTAAGGTTTGGAGGTTGGTGGTGGAGAGAGAGAGAACAAACAAGTCGAGGGAGCAAACGCGTCAGTGGACGCGATCTGCTGTGGGGCGGGTTGCAGGGGGAGCTGCCATGCGCGCCGTATGGGCCCCACAGCATGCTTTCTGATTCGCTCGCACACCACTGGCAGCTTTCCCTCCGTCATCATCCATTGTGTTCCTCTCTGATTCTTGCAAGTACAAACGGACGGCGGGAGCCTGGCCTGGCCTCCACAAATTTGCTCCTGCACACTGCCTTCCCAGTTTACTTGCACAGAATGCATGCCAGCAGGATGTAACATGTCCACTGGCTCTGACCTCACCTCAACCCCGAACCCATCGCTTCAAGGCAAGACTAACAAGGGGCAATGGAGCAGAAAGCAGGAGAAAAGGAAAAGAGCGGCCGCCAGAGGCTGATAGAGTCCATCACTGAGGCCGGCAGCAAAGCCTTCAACCCTGCTGTGCCCGAGAGCTCGAGGGAGCAGGCAACTCGGGACTTCGACGACTTGATCCAGAGGCAAGCCCAGCTCGCCGGCCCACTACGTGCCGTTCAGGTCTAACAGGTATCTTCAGGACAAAGACTCTCAATATCCTCGGTGCCCTCAATCTCTTGGTCCGCCCAGGCGCCGTCCCGCCATGGCTACGCTCCAGGCTGATGGAGAAGCTGACCCTGGTGCCGTTCCGTCCAGACGGTGTGCGAGCAACGCTGGAATTTGTCTTCTCGGTCCATCCCTCGGGCACGGTAAAAGTTTCCGAGGCCGCAGTCCCTCAGAAGCGAGGCGCCAACATCACTCACGAGGCCCTCAATATCGCCAGCAACTTGCTCTCCGCCCCGCCCGCATCAGTAACCCCAGACACATGGTACTCCGCCATCTCCCCGCAGCTGCTCGTGCTGCTTGACGGGGGCGAAGGGCCAGAGTTGGTTAAGGCAGCCTCGTATATCATTGGCTTTGGCATCCTGGGCCGCAAGGCCTCGGGGGCTCCTGGTATGTCCCTTCACCTTACCTTGCCCTTATCCCACAGACGCTGACTATTTGCCCAAGGCACCGCTGGCTGGAGGTACTTTGCAGAGCCCATGCTCAAATCCATCAAACCGCCCATTGGCTTCTTGGACGATGTGGCGGTGGAAGACGACATCGTTGACTTCAGCCGCGAGAAGGTGCTGGTTCAACACGAGGACCTCGCAACAGCACTTCGTCGCCTGCACTCTTTGGCAGTTTCGCACCCGAACCCAGGGCTGTGCAAACGACTGCTCTCTCCCTTGCTTCTTCCTCTCTGGGCTCTTGCAAGCTGGCCAAGCGCCCAGAACCCGGCTGCCGAAAATGTATGCACACCGGCACTGGAGCTGTTGAAGATTTTTTTGAAGTTGACGCCATCTCCCGACATCATCTTGCTCCTCGCCCAAAACCTGGGCTACATTGGAGGGTATGACCGGAACAATCCCGAATGGGCATACAAGCCCACGAGAGACGACCTGATTCAGGTCGTGGATCAGAGGCAGCGTTTGGGGCAGTCCGGCGGCTCTGCGCCCTTGACCACGCTAGAAAATATCGACTTTAAGACGGCAAAGTTATGGGATCTCGTCGATTCTACTATACCCGAAGCCGACATCGCCACTGCGTTTCTCGAGCTTCTGAAGAGATGGTTGAAGTCGGCCCGCGCCTTCCGCGCTGGCGACATACAAGTCAAGCCGGAGGATGAGCAGGATCCCGTCGCTCAGCTGATAGAAATCAAGACCATTCAGGCCATGATGGAGAGGTTCCCAGATATGCTCTCCACGCAGCCCAGGCACATTCTCGAGCTCGTCAGCCAGATCCTGTCTGACTCGGGGGAGAATATGGGGAGTGACGATGAGGTTGCCGGGATTGCGCTCAGTCTCCTGAACAGGATCGTCACAGCGCCCGGCTTCCAAAGGTCGCGAGTGGACCCGGACACCCTCGCTCGCATCGAGACAGCGCTTGATGTACACTCTAAAGCTAACACCGGCCTCTCCCAAACGGCCACCAACCTGCGCCTCCTCCTCCTTTACCGTGACGAAGTTGACCCAACCGCAGCCGCCACCACCACCGCGCCCACCGACCGGCAAATCGAAGACCGCAAAACCTACAACCTCGCCATATCATACATCACCGCCCCGGACTCTCCTCCCCCGGTCCGCTCCGAAGGCCTCCAGCTGATCTCCACCCTCATCACCTCGCACTCCCCCGTGCTCGACATCCCAGGCATTCTAGCGCTCCTCGCCACCCTCGTGGCCGACGCCGACGAGTACATCTACCTGCGCGCCATCAGCCTCTACGCGCAGCTCGCAACCCACCACCACCCACGCTCCGTCGTCCGCGACCTGACGGACCGCTTCTCCGACCCAAAAGAGACGCACTCCCTTGACGCGCGCCTCCGCTTCGGCGAGGCCCTCCTCCAAGTCCTCCAGCGTCTTGGCAGCGGTGGCACCCCGCTCTCCCCAGACCTCGCGCGCGAGACGGGCGCGGCGCTGCTCGCCGTCGCGGGCCGCCGCGGCCACCGACCCAAGACGGAGGCGCGCCGGCGGCGCGAGGCAACCGCGCAGGAGGGGCGGGACCGTGAGGCGGCCGAGGCGTGGGGCGGCTCCGTGCCCGACATGAGCGAGCCTGTCACGGCGGAGGAGAGGGCGCGGAACGAGGTGCTCGAGAGGATCGTTGAAGGGTGGGAGGGGACGCGCGGGGAGGAGGACGTGCGCGTGCGCGCGTCGGCGCTGGCGGTGCTTGGCGCCGCGGTCGAGGTTGATGTCGCGGCGCTGGGGCAGGGGGTGGTGGCTGCTGCGGTTGAGCTGTGCGTGTCGGTGCTGCAGATGGAGGGCGGGGTGGAGAAGGGGATTTTGAGGCGGGCGGCGGTGTTGTTTGTGCTGAGCTTTGTGCGGGCGCTGGAGGAGGCGAGGCGCCAGGGGCGGGAGCTTGGGTTTGGGTTTGGCAGGCAGGCGCAGGAGGATGTGATGCGCACGCTGCGGTATGTGGCGGAGACGGATAATGACGGGTTGGTGGTGCAGCATGCGAGGGATGTGGTGGAGAGTCTGGAGGCGTGGCAGGTGGTGAGGCTGCTACCGGTGGAGGGCAGCCAGCAGCAGCAGGCACTTGGCGGAGGGCTGACCAAGCTGGCCGGGCTGGAGGTCAACCCCGAGATGCCAGCTGTCTCTCAGGGCGATGTGAAGCCGAGGCCCAGGATTGAAGAGATCGAGTAGGTTGGAGGGAATAGATTCTAGGTGGTCTGGCCAAGTAGAGCCTGTTTGTGGACGTGACCTCCACGCTGTATACCGCCATGTTCGAGTTATCAGTAGTTATACAGTATTGCCCAATGGAAACCCAGCCAATTCTAATGTTGACCTCCCTGTTCTTGTTGTGGTTCCTGTCGTGATGCTCCGTGTTGTTTCCAGGGGCGGTCATAGGGTTAGGGTTATGTGCTGTAAAGTCGTGTTTGCCAACCCGTGACCACGCGTCAGGCAGCGGTGCCATTAGGGTTTTGACATCTACAACCACCCCACCGTGGGAATTCCACACGCAGCGACAATCGGGGGGATCCAATCGCAGTTGGGAAAATGGGACCTCGGCGCGAGATCCTCGACTCGGAGGACGACGGCAGCGACTTTGGCGACGAGGCAGGGTTTGGGGATGCCGCGGCGCCTGAATTGGGCGAAGAAGTACCCCACGAGATCGAGAAGGGCATGGTCGGCGCGTCATCCAGCACAGGCGCCACCGACTCAACGGATCCTTCTTTCTTCCAGCATGTCTACGACCAGCAGCAAGCCGCCGCCGCCGCCGACACGCAGGATATTATCCCAGACACGGCACCACCAGCAGGTCCAGGCCCAGGTCCAGGCCCTTCTGCCTCGGCGTGGACGGAGGTCTCGTCCGCGCCGCCTCCAGGGCAAAAACCACAGACGGGGAACTTCTCATCACTCACCTCCATCACCGATCCGGTTCCAGCGAGCATGGAGCCAAAGAGAACCCGGGGTATTCCCCAGAGTGAGGTCATTGACCTGACCGACGTTCCCAGCCCACCGAAGCCTGCCGCAAGCCCCGCCGTCGATCCGTGGGATGTCCCGCCGTCGAGCAGCTCGCAGCTCGCCACCAGGACCCATGGGAAACGCAATATCGCACCACTCAGCCTTGAGCAAGAGCCAGTTTCCAACACCATGCCGCCAACACAGGACCCGTATGCCTTTCCCGAGTCGACACCGCCCGTCCGGAAGAAAGCCAACCGTCGCGAGACACCGTCCCTCCCTCCGCAGAAAGCGCAGGCTTTTAGTCCGGTGATGCTGATTCCGACGGAGGAGGCCGCCAGCCCTGACCCGCCAACTCGGAGCAGCCGGAAGAAAAAGGGCAGCAGCTCCGTGATGATGGAGTCGAGCATGCCCGACACCGCCGCCCCATCCCTTTACATCGCCCAGAGCACCCTCACGACCAGCCAGAAACAGGAGTACCAGGTGGTGTCTCTGTCGTCTGAAGCTGGGCCAGAATTTTCGGAGATGCTGCCTCCTGAACAGCCCTTTCGGGCAGGAGAGACATACAGGTCGAGCGGGGCAACGACGATCGCCTATCCGACCCCTAGCCGGGTTGTTTCGTCGAGGCGACTGCCGGACATTGAGGAAGATGGGTATGGGGCTGGGCTTGTTGAGACGTCGCTGCCCCAGGAGACCCATTACCAGGTTTGTTTCTGAGGGCCTTGATACAGGCGGGCATTGCTGACGTTCTCTCCTTAGTCATCGCCAGATGTTCTCGGTGATATGACCAGCACAACTGCATCAACGTCAAAGAGGAGTAGAGCAAAGGTTGTGTCGACCGCGGGGTTGACTTCCTCAGAGGCAGACCCCCCGGCATCAACACGACGGGCGAAGAAGCGAAAGATCGTGCGAGAGGTCGAGGACGACTCCTGGGAGATGGGCTCGTTGGGAGCTCCTCAGGAAGATGCCAACCACACGAATTTCGGAGGCGAGCCGGACGATGCCCTCTCACCCACGATGCAACCAGAGGCGGGCATGGATGTCCAATCACTGATCCCCGAACCTGAGGCAGTCAACCCCGAAGTTGCAGAACCGCCAGCCTCAACTGCCAAGGGCAAAAAGGGCCGGAAAAAGAAGGCGCCCAAACCCAAAGCGACGATTTCCGACACCAGAGTACGGACACCGCCAGCAGAGGCCAGCCCTGAACCGGACATTACCCCCATAGAGACCCTCGAGCCTCCTCCTGCAACAGCCAAGCGCAAGCGCGGACGCCCAAGCAAGGCAAAAGCCGCCCAGCCCGTTCCCGAAGCAGAGGAACCACAACAACCTGCCGAGCAGGCCGAACTTGACGGCGCTGACAACACTGTCCCACACCCCCTTTCCCAAGCCCTCCCCAACTCCCGCCCCGAGGACGAAGTGGAAACCACAACGGGGCTGGATGAGCACAGCGAGGAAAACACCACGCCAGAGGTGGCGGTAGAGGAGGAGGCGAAAGTGAAGGACAAGATCAAAGACAAGGAGAAGGGGAAGCAGGCGACCAAGGACGCTAAAGCGGCCGGGGGGCTGCAGAAGGTGCAGTATCGCGTGGGGCTCAGCAAGAGGTCGCGTATTGCGCCATTGCTGAAGTCGCTGAAGAAGCCGGTATGAGTGTGGGGGTAAGGATGTTGTACTGTGTGGGCTGTTGTTTTTCTTCTTGGGACGGAGTAGTGGGCTTGGATGGGATGTATACATATCCATACGGTGTTATGGAGGGGGGATCAATGGGACGGACGGTGTGGTTTCTTTGCTTGCGGATACCCAAACTTGCTTGTCAACCTTCCTTTGCAATTTATGAGGAACTACATGTTTTGAGCGAGGTGGTTTTGGGGGTGGTTTTGCCCAAGAGGGGGGCATTATGTGGCACTCCGTAGATTGTGAGGTCAACATTTATACTCCGTGATGGAGGGACAAACCCCCCATGTTTGTCCAGTTCTGCGGGCATCCGAGGCAGCCCACCTTTCTTCCATGCGGGTGTCCTGACGCTTCAAGAATCAAGGCGAAGTGGGGAAAGGTCGGAATTCTCTGCAAGAAATGCCACTCCCAAGTGGAGGATCAACATGGAGAGCATCTTGATTGCGAACGAGGAGAATCCCACGAGTTCTTCACCCTGCTGGGCCAGTGACGCGAGGTTGAGACACAGATGCACGGCGAATCGGATGGCTGCCAAGGCCCAAGCAATTAAGCTGCAGGGGTGCGGCGTTATTATTGTTTTGCGACCAGTAAGCGAGTGGCGCCTTGCAGCGGGCGGGAGGGTTGGAATGCCCAAGCTCCAAGCTTTCCCCAGATCTGGCAGAGCCGCAACACCAACGTCGATTCTGCATCGCTGACGCGGGGCATCGCTGTCCCCTCTCCTTCCTGTCGCGCCTCTTTTCGCGCCTCTGCCCTGCCCCCCTCCCAACCCGAATGTGCGCGCGACCGTGACCACCGCCCGACGAAAGCGCGCGCGCCACACAGGCTCCACCAGCTGCCACGGCAACGCTAGCGATAAACGATGCGATCGCGATCTAGCGGCCCCACAGCCAACGTCCCACCGACCGACCGCGACTTTGTGTTCCTTCCTGCGATTGTCGAGCAGGAGAGAAAAAATCTCATCGAACCCGGCGCACACGAGCGGATGCGGCCACCCCCCTGCGAGCCCCTGATCGCTGACGACATTGGGAGGCCCATCTGAGCCGCTGCCGTCCATCGGGTCTCCTCGGTAACGACATTCTCGACGTTTATATTCTTTTTATATTCTTTTTATCTTTTCTAGAGTGTCGTGCACAACGACGGGAACGAGAACAAAGAGGTCCCGACGTGCCTGTGCCGTGTCGCTTCTTTGTTGCGGCGCGCGTGGGTTGACAGTCTCGTCCATCGCGCGTGGGGCCTGGCGGTTTGCAGCAGTCGTCGCTGCCGCCATCGCCGCTGTTGCTGTCGCGGTTGCCTTTGCTTGCGTGGGGCGGGCGTCATGGCCGCTCCTTCCTCCTGCTCCTGCAGTTGCAGGTTTCTGCGGCAATGGCACCTGCGCCTGCCTGCGCGGTGTCGCCTGCTCAGTTTTTGTTGTGCCTGCCGTGAAAGCCACGAGGAGGCGACCAGTGGCACCTGCTCTTCCCCAGAGTCTTCTTGCTGCCCGCCCGCCGACCAGACCTTCTTCTTTTCCTCAACACCAAAGAGCGACCAGGCGTCGAGGAAACCACAACTGACGATGCCGTCCCAAGCTCTCACCCCGCGGACCACGCGCAACAGCCGTGGTCTGCGCACCGCCGCCGCCCCGTCGTCAGACCCCTTCGTGGGCAGTTCGTCCCGGGTTTCCCGCCGTCGCCGCACCAGCGGCACCCCCTCGCACAGCGACCTTGTGTGTTTCCTCTGTCGCTCTATTTGGCTTTTAGTATTTTTTGGGGGTGGGGGCGATCGGATGGCTAACCACGAGACGAATATTTAGACCCTCTCTCGTGCCCTCGAGGCCGCCGACCCCGCGACCCCGACCCCAGTTTCGCGGTTCGCTCCGCCCGCCCCGCCCCGCGACCAAGTTCCTGCCCTCGGGCCGATCCCTGAGGAGCAGCACCAGCCGACGACCCCGATCCCCGTCGCCGGTCCCTCCACCCTCGGGCGTCCGCCCATCTTCCCCCCGCCGGTCGTTCTTCCCCCGGCCACCCCATACCCGACCACCCCGCACCTGACCACCTCCTTCTCCTCTCCCCTCGAGCACCCTCGGCTTGCCGCCATCAGAAGCACTCCGAGCAGTGCGGGGAGGAACAACGCTCCCAGAACCCCGGCCCGGCGTCCCCGTTTCATCACCAGATTCGTTGACGCAACCCCGCCAACCCCACGGGCTCCCACCCCCAAGAGCCCCGACGAAGAGGAGACCCGCCTGTTCGCCCAGCGCCGCGAGCAAGAAGACGAGGACAACTTTGCCAGAGAGTTGTGGATTTCGATCCGCAACGACGGCTACATGAGAGATTGCTGGTGCGGCCCGCCCCCCATTTACAGCTCGAGAGAGGAGGCAGAGTCGGCCAGCGGCCACCTGCGATTCTACGTGGTCGGCTCCGAGACCAAGAACCTGCGCGTCCTCCAGAAGAAGAACGACTTTGGTTGGCACTGCGTGTGCGGCAACGAGTACCACGTCGCCTACAAGCCGTTTCTCAACGCCAACGGGAAGCGCCCGGCTGAAGACACCGAGTTCGACCTGATTGCCCAGAACCAAGACTCTGCGTCCGGCAAGCGCAGCCAGAGCATTGACCGCGTGGTGCCCGCTCCCACTGAGCCCGCGCCGCCCACCCCAGCCACAGAGGAGCAGCCGCAGGCTCCCGGACTCACGCTGGACAAGTCTCCTGCGCCTGCCCAATCCATGTGGTCGCAGGCCTACGACACAATCACCCGCGCGGTCGCGACAATGGGTGGCCCTCTCGCCGCCATTTTTGGCAAACTGCGTGAGCAGTTACAAGTTGACTCATACGAAGCCGTCGACACTCGCAGCAAAGACGCCGCCAACAATGACGCCATCACCGTCAAGAGGTTGAAGCGTCGGGTTCCGGTGTCCCCGACAGCGCCGGTTCCCTCTAACGAGGAAGACGACGATGGGTTCAACAACCTTGTGTGGACCACCGACCCCACCAACCGCATCGGCTTTCAGAACATCCAACATCTCCTAAATGCTTTTGAATCCCAGCGCCAGCACATCAAGGCTGGTCGCATCATCGACGGCCCATCAATTGCCGTCATCCAAGCGCAACTTAAGGACGGCCAGGACCTTGGTACCAGCATCGCTGTTCACAAGTACCGGGAGCACAAGTACGGGCCCCTGCCCGACAAAATGTCCGAGGACGAGCAAGCCGACCAGTTTCTGAGAACTCTGGCGGCGTACTATGACCGCCTCGGCAATAGCTGCAACTTCATGGTCACAATTTACGACAGCGACCTGGTCAGCTCCCTGCAGAACACGCACCCAAACCCGCCGCGGCGCCTGCCCCTTGGCGGCTCCCAGTTTCGCCAGAGTGCCATGATGGTGGCCGAGTTCCTCGGCTTTGTCCGCTCGCTCGATGCCGTCCGCCCCATCGACACGGCCACGCTCGAGACCATCAGCCAGATGATTGTGGACGCTAATGCCGTCCACAAACAAGAGCTGCTGCCGAGCTATGTTGAGCTGAGGGGTGATGTGACCGAGGCCATGCCGGGATACTTCCCAGAGGAGAAGGTCTCGCCCATCGAGGAGCTCCCCGCCGAGGAGTTCAAGGTCCAAGCCCTCTACGACTACAGGTTCCCAGGACCAGAGCCCAGCGAGGCGCACATCAGGCCCGGGGATCTCCGACTGGTGCCGGAGCCCAAGGGTATCCTGAAGCCCTCCAAGGAGTTTGATGCGCCTCCCTCGCCGAAATACGTGGCGACCCCCGAGAAGAAGCGGAAGCTCGCTTTCGTGAACCCAGTGTCCAAGTTCATCCCGCCTACCCACATCCCCACCCAGATCATGTCACCGGGGCAAGCCGAGAAGATCATGCGGGCCAAATTCAAGGCCGACCTGCTTCGCGACGAGCATTCACTCCGCATGTTCGAGGCCGCCAGAACGGTCTCCCGAAACAAACCGATGGGGTATTTTGAGGATCAATGGAGCCTCGAGGCAGTAGAGCGGGATGACCGCGAGATGGGATTGACCCACTTTACCCAGAAGTATAACGACTTCTTCTCCGATCTGCAAGACGACATGGTCAAGCGAGAAGAGAAACAGCAAGAGAACAACAAGACGCAGCTCAACGTCACTCCTCGGCGCCGCATGGTGAGGATTCCGCTCCCGCCGCTTCCCTCGACCCCCGAGATGCGCCAGCGCCTTGCCCACCTTTTCGAGGACGATACCAGCAGCCCTGAGGGCTCGACTCCTGGAGTTAACCCATTGTCGCGCCTTGACGCATTCATGCGCCCAAAGGTGGAGGAGACCCCCAAGCCCGCTAAGAAGCCCGAACCCGCGACTCTCGAGGAGTTTTTCGCCGCCGATGACGATGATCTGGAAATATCTATCCTGAAGCTTGAGCAGATCCAGATCGATCGCCAGATCCAAGATGACTTCGTGGATGGTGTTCACCGGCTCAAGGAGGAGAAGCGTCGCCGCGAGGAGGAAGCAGCACTTCGCGAGAAAAGGCGACTCATTGAGGAGGAGCGCCGGCGGAAAGAGGAAGAACGGCGTCGCCAAGAGGAGGAGCGCCGAAAGCAGGAAGATGAACGCCGCCGCGAGCAAGCGGCTCAGCAAGCGCAGGAAGCCGATGAGGAGGCTGCCTTGACTGGGCTAAGGCGGCCCAGCCGCCCTCTCATCACGGACCTGTCCACCGAATGGAACCACAGGGTGACAAGCACCGCTAGGACGAACCCGACTGCCGAGCTGGCCAAGACGCTCGATGGCCAGCCGCTGACCCGGCGCGATTTTGAGGAGAAACTTCTGCCACCCACCGCATGGCTGAACGACAACATCATCATCGGCTCAATCCTGCACGTCGCGGATTACATCAACAAATCGAAGGGCGCCACAGACCAAGATCCCAAGTGTGCCGCCCTCACCTCGTTCTTTTGGCCTCGTTTCATCTCCCAGGGCCCGGGCGCGTGCTCCCGGATTTTCCGAAGAGCCGGCTTGCGCAAAGGAAACTTGCTGAACATCGACACGATTCTCATCCCCATCTGCGACCAGTCCCATTGGACTCTGGCCGTTGTCCGTCCTGGCAGGCGGGCTGTGTCACACATCGACTCGATGCGGGCAGGCGCCGGCGATGAGCGCGTCAAGACCAAACTCCTCGAGTTGATGCGGTTCCTTCTCGAGGATGAGTTTGTCGAGGCCGACTGGAGCGCCGTCGACTATGCTGGCCCTCGCCAGACCAACGGCTGGGATTGCGGCGTCTTTACCATCACCAATGCCATCTGCATGGCGCTCGGCCTGAACCCGAAATTCACCTACACCGAGCGCGAGCTCACGCTGCAGCGGAGGCGGCTGGCTGCGATGCTCCTTAATGGCGGGTTCAAGGGCGACTTTACCCTCGATGGGTTCTAAGAAGTGGGAGATGATACATTTCCTCCTTGCTTCGGGCGGCGGAGAAGAGGCAGCCGAATCGAGATGGCTTGCCGCGAAGAGACGATGGACCCAAAGCCACCAACCAACCTACCACGCCTTGTGACTTGGAGAATCGACCGTGCGATGACAATCCCACCATCGCAACACCCATCACCAACGACCAAGCGATGACAGTTCCATCATCGCAACGTTCACCACAAACAACCCAACGATGGCAGTCACCCCACCGCAACGCTCATCACACCCGAGCCAGCGATGACGATCCCACCACCACAAATTATTCCAATGGATTCTGAGAAGCGGGAGATGATACATTTCTCCTTGCTTTGGACAGCGAAGACCTGGCCCAATTGAGGCGGCTGCTGGCACGAAACGAAGATGGACTCGAGGCCGCCAACACGCGCCTCTCGACTCGGAGAACCCGCCGAGCGATGACAACCCCACGATCACAACAATTGCCCCAGTGGGTTCTAAGAAGCAGGAGAGGATACATTCCTCCTTGGTTGGACGGCAAAGACCAGGCCCAATCGAGACGGCTGATGGCAGGAAAAGAAGATGGAACCAAGGCTGCCAACATGCGCCTTGCGACTGAGGCAGACGACTGAGCGATGACGACCCCACTGTCAGATCATCCCAGTGGGTTTTGAAAAGCGGGAGACGATCCATTCCTCCTTGCTCCCGACGACGACGAAGACCCCAGCCGAATCGATACGGCTGCTAGCAAAGAGAAGATGGAATCGAGGCTGCCAATCTGCGCCTTACGGCTCAGACCAGCGAGCGAACAATCTAATTATCACAACCACCTTTCACATCCAGTTCACGACAGTCGGCGTAGTGACCCCTCAAGTTGGCGGCAGCTCTGAGCGGATCCCTTCAGATCCCGCAACCATCATCCGCGACCTCGATACCCCCATAATCACCTCCACATCACAACTTTCGAGTCCTTCTCGTCATCCCTTTGACAAGCCTCGCCGGTCTTCCTCTTTACACCTTCCAAGTCGAGGATGGGCGGCGTCGAAACTAGGAAGTCGTCGTTGACCCCGGACGAGAGACAGACCGCGCGGCGAATCGAGGCGTGATTCTCGTGGACAGATTTCCACCTAGGCGTTCCGCTTTTCCTCTTCAACTTTCATGGCAGCATGCCGGCGCTGCCACATATTTCCAAAAAAAGGGTTCGGTTTGGTTGGGGATCATTGCATTTTCTTGCGTCACACGGCGCGGGGCACAAAAAAGGGGCTGGCGTTCTGGGAAGAAGGAGACGGGGCAGCATAATGGCGCAGAGACGGAGTTTTGAGATTGGGTTTGGCTTTTTTTCAGGCATATTCTTATCTTGTTGGGATTTCCTCTCCGTGTCTCGGGCTTTTTGCCTCATGGCCTGAAGGGTGTGTCGAGATTTGGCAATTTTTTTTTCCCTTTTTTTTCTTGTCTCGGCGCGTGTGGGGGTCAGTCACTTTGGCCACTGTTTTGCATCATATCATGATACCTCCTCTCTATTTTGCATAGACTCATAAAGCCAATTAGCCCTGCCAAACCAACCCTCCTTCCTCCCCTCCCTCGTGGTGCGAACAACCCAGGGGTGGGGTAGGGGTGGGATGGTAATCAAGACGCAATGAGCGAGCGCCGGTTGGCTGGCTGCAGATTGCGTGTGACCTACTCTACGGAATACACAGTACTCCGTACACTGTGTTTTGTTGTTGTGTGTCTCGGTCTGTGCCTGGTCAACCAATCCCTGCCTTGTCTCCTCCCTGGTTCTGGTCCCGAGCTTCTGGGACCGGAGCACGGGGCAAGGACGCACGCGGGAACGGCTGTCCGCAGCGGCCCGTCCCCGCCAGCGGCATCTATCCGTCTTGGAGCTGTGTCCGATCCTGCCCGGGACAGCTCGGATTGCCACGTCGTACAGGCCCTTGGGGTTGTCGATGCCGTCCCTCCAGCTCAATGGTTTTATCACGTCCATGGCTGGCTCGACGGACTGGCGGGTGATCGCGTGGGCGATCGCCTTGTTTCTGGCGTAGCCATCCTTTGCGTCTTGGCCAGCATCAGCCTGGGGCGACAGCCGTGCAGATGAGGGATTTAAAAAGTGTGTGGTTGAGGGGGAATGAAGGGATGGCTTCCTTCCTTTCCTGCGCCGATGCTTTGGTTGTTCGTCAGCGGCAGCACTGTTGCGGTCGATATGATGATCGCGGGCGCGGCATTGCCGGCCTGTTCGCCACAGAGAAATTTTGAGAGTCTATGGATGAGGAAGCACGGCCGGATTGCCTCCTTCCAAGCATCGATGTTTTGGTCGTTCTAGCGGCATCGCCGTTGTGATCTCGATGACTCTGCACCTGGACAGGCAGTGGCAGCGAGAAGTCAAGGAGGCCAGGTCGTTGAACTCACGTCCATCCATAAAGAGGTACTAGCCAAACCGGAAAGGTCCATGTCGCGCGGCGGGCTGGGTCGCCTTGATACCTGGTGTCGATGGGGATTTGTGGTCTTCTTATCGGGTCGTCACGCCCGCCATATTGTGCATGGCTTGTTCCGTTGTGTACCTCGAATTGCAGGCGTTAACCTGGAAGCTCAGCATGTCGGCACACTGGGCGTCTCACTTCCTCAAAGCCTTCATCATGGCCGCCATCTTGGCCTTGTCGTTATATGTGATGTGACGCCAGCTTCCTCCAGCCAGGTCTCATGCGAGAGGCAACAAGTGGTGGGAAAAGTGGTGATGATTTACTGTAGTGTTGTGTTGGGGAAAGACTGGCAGCCCTGAGGACTGTCAGGGAAAAGGGTCTGGTGCGGCAGAACGCGGGCGGTCTGGAGGTAAGGCCCTGCGGGGCCCCGCGCAGGCACTGCGACACCCGGCCAGCAGGAAGTGGTAGCGGTTGTTAACACACAAAGATTCTCGGATTTGGTTGGGTTGATATCAGCAACCTGGTGTAGAGGCTCTGCCAGCTTTCTTCTGACATGCCCGAGACCGCTCGGATTGCCTTTCACGTTGTCGACACCTGCCCCGCCCAACACCTTGACGAGGAGCAGGGTGATCATCGGGACTCTATGTCCTCGAACCTCTGCCTCCCTCAGTTGGCAGATGTTGCCGTGGAACTTGAACAAGGGTCTGGGAACTCGTGGCGAGCCGGGACCGGGAGTGAGCGCGAGAGATCTGCGCTGGGGCTAGGTTGCGGCGGTGGATTGCCGTGGCTCCGTGGGGTAGGAACTTGGCAGCGTGAAGGACTTACCGCTGGAGTCAATGGGATCGAGATATATAGGACTTGTGAATTGTAGTGTGCGAATGGGTTGCTGTGGCAGGATGGAGGTGAGCGGGGAATGAGGGCGGTGGTTATCTCTAGCATGAGAGGAGGTTCGGGATGTGGCCTGTTCAATACTGTATTTGGTTTGTTGGGGCTGATTTGTTCGTTGGGGCTGATTTGTTCGTTGGTTTGGTGTTATGGAATCATCCTCCAGGCAGTCATCCCTCGCAGAGCCATCGTTCTGTGGTAGAGTCATGCTCGTTCACGAGTCTCCGTTCCCCATGGAGTCACCCTGCGTCATGAACACAGAAAGCAAGAAAGCTGACTGGGCTTGTGTCTGTCACCGGACGGCGTCGTGTCCCCGAAGGCTCGGATGGAGAGGGGTGGGGCGGATCGGACCTGTGTTGGGCCTGAGGTCTCAATGCCAGGCCGGATAGGGTCCGTGGAACGCGGCGCGACCAGACTGGTGGGGTTTCAGCCAGTGATGTCTGACGTGGTGGCTGGCTTGGTCGACTTCGTGCGTGTGTGGAAGGGTTTGTCGCCAGGGCTCCGCAGGCCCCACCTCCAGACCGCGTTCTGTCGCACCAGGCCCTCTTCCCTGAGCGCTGCCAGCCTTTCACCGACACCACCACAGTAATCATCACCACTTTTCCCCACCTTGTTGCCTCTTTAGCGAGAGGTTATGAGCCCTACAAAATCCGCTATTTTGAGCGTTTGATCCCATTCTTTCCCCTGCAGGTTGAGCAGATCAAGGCAATCAGTGCTGCGCGCACTCTTCCGCCTCCCACAGCGTCAATTCTGTTGGAATTGTCGCAGTCCAGAAAGGTCGAGCAGAGCAAGGCCATCATTGACTTGTGCCCCTCGGCTTCACCATCTTCCCCTTCAACCATACACCCATACCGTCAAGCGCAAGGCGCTTGACCTCCCCTCTGCAACAGACAAGATGTCTAGCAACGGTGGCAACGGCGGCAACCAGCTGCTGCCCACACCTACCATGGAACAGCTCATGGCATGCTTCAAGCCATGATGCAAGCCCAAACGACCTCTCAGCAGCAGTCTGCTGAGCTCATCAAAGCCCAACTGCAGTCAGCAGCTTCCCAACGCCGTATTCAAGTGATCGACAAGCTCACCAAACCCGAGTACTTTTCCGTCTGGCGCGACGACATCATTCGCGTTCTCAAGCGCCTGAACCTCGACGACTACATCTTGAAGGACGTTGCCGAGCCAAAAGGCGAGGTCGAGAAGGCAAAGTGGGAGAATGACCGCGCCGACGTCGAGGAGTACATTCGAGCGATGGTGCCTGGTCAGAAGACCTGGGCCTTGATCAAAGCCATGGGTTGGGACCCGCGCGGTGGCAACCCCAAGAAGACCTTCGACATGGTCGCCCAGTTCTTCGAGAAGACTACCTCCATCATCAGCGCCAAGATGGGCAAAGAGTTGACCAACATTCGCCGCTCCAACTTCAGCAAGATGGACGCTTACCAGATCCGCCTCAACTACCTGCGCGATCGCCTCAATGACACCATGTTCAGGATGGACGACGTGGCGTACATGTGGTACGCCCTCATCGGCATCGAGAAGGAATACCCAGCTCTCTACACCCGCATGGTTGCCGAGATCGAGAACGACAACCTCACCTGGGGCAAGCTGATGGTTGAATTCCAGAAGCAGGCTGTGGATGAAGAGCTTTGGGTGTGGATGGGGGGGGGGGGGGGGGGGGGGGGGGGGGGGGGGGGGGGGGGGGGGGGTTGACAGCCTGAGGTGATTGACGATGAACACAGGAGGCAAGGGCATGGTGTTGGGGGGCGAGGGAGATGCTTCCACCACGTTGTGTTGGAACGAATCACTGTGCTGTATGAACTTGGTTATCCAACTCCACCATTCCCATCTCGACGGCATACCTCCCATCCCGTTTCCAACCCCAGCTCCTCTCTCCCCATTACCACTCCCCCGCCCCCCCCCAAGCAGTTCCCCCCTTACTCACTTCTCGGCCTAACCGAGCAAATCACACCCTTATTTCGATAAAACCACCTCGAGCACGTCCACCACTCCTCATTCGGATCCGTCAACCCGACATCAAACGTCGCCAACAGCGTCGGCACCACCTTGTACACCTCCATCATGCTCAAGTTCCTCCCCAGACAGATCCTGTACCCGCCGCCAAACGCAATAATGCTCTGCCCCCACCTCTGCATCCGCTCCTTGTGCTCGCCCTCCTCCTCCCCATCCCTTTGCAGCCACCGCTCCGGCCTAAACTCGTCCGCGTCCGCCCCAAAAACATCCTTGTTCCGCCCCACAATGTACGGGTTCATACCCACCATCTGGCCGCCGGGGACAACCCGCCCGTCGGGGAGGACAAGCCCATCGGCCGGCACGATGCGCTCCATGATCATGGACACGGCGGGGTGGTAGCGCAGGGTTTCTTGGACGACGGCGTGCAGGTAGGGGAGGGCGCGGGCTTTCGCGTGGGAAGCGGGCTCGAAAGCGGCGAAGGTCGCGCGGCATTCGGCTTGGAGGGTGGACAGGATGCGCGGGGACTTGAGGACGTGGTAGAAGAGGGCGCGCATGGTGATGGCGGTTGTGTCGGCGCCGGCGATGACTTTTGGAAGGGGCTTAGTATGGGTAGGAGGGGAGGGAAAGGGATGGGGAGAGGGGGCTTACGGTTCAGCAGGAGATAGCCGATGACGCTCCCGTCGTTGACGAGATCGGGGTGCGACGACTTGGACTCGATGAAGTACTGCAGGAAATCGGGCTTGCCCTCGGTGAAGTTCTTGTCCTCGCCCTTGAGGCGGGCGGTCAGGTTCTCGATGGCGATGCGGGTGACGTTGCCGATGTTGGGCGGGCCGATCGGGTAGATGGGGTTCTTGTCCAGCCAGTAGTCGGTCCACGGCATCTGGCCGCAGAGCGCGAGGTAGTCGATCGACTGGTCCGCGATGGCCAACGTTCCATCAAAGTCGCTGCCCTTCTCCATGTAGCCAAACTTGGTGCTGAAGGTCACCATTCCCATAAAGTCCCAGGCGTCTGCATGAGTTAGTGGATGAGGGAGAGGAGGAAGTGGAGAGACAAGGAAGCTTACAGTAACCCAGCCATTCACCAAACTCGCACGTCTTCTTGGGCTCGACGTAGCGGCTCTGCAGCGTGTTGATGAAATCCGTAATCACCGAGTCCATCAGCGGCTCCATGGTCAGCACGGCGGGCACCGAGTAGTGGCGCACGACGGGCCGCTTGATCTGGGCGTGTAACGTCGGGTCGACCTCGGAGAACATGTGGAAGACCTGCTTCCCGTCGATCATGGAGCTGCTGTTCTTGTAAAAGTCCGACTTGATCCACTTGCCGTCGGTGCCGTAGATGATGCGGTACAGGTCCGGGATGTCGAGGTCCAGCAGGTTCGGCCCGATGCGCACGATCGGCCCGTACTTCTCGTGGAGCTTCTTCATCCGCGGGGCATACTCGCCCGACACCACCTGCCACACGCGCCAGAGGTTGGTCCATCCTGGGGGCCGGGTCAGCACGGGGTCCCATACGTTCATGAGCCCCATGGCCCGGTTGCTCTGAGATGTGGGATGGGGGTCATGGCTTACCTGCCAGGAAGGGACCGGGGTACTTCTTCAAGGGCGAGGTCTGGTACGAGACAAAGAACCAAAGGAAGAGGGCGATGGACGGGGCGAGAACGACGACGCTGAGCTTATTGGCCAAGACGACGGCGAGCAAAGCATTCAAGTCAAGGGCGGATGCCTCCGCGGGGGGGATGCCGCCGCTGGCAGCTGGCGACGCCGAAGCCATGGCGCGCGGCGTTGTCTCGGGGGTAGGACAGGAGGCTGTGTCTGACGAGAGATGAGGTTGGGTTACAATGGTGGCATAAATGTGCGCATAAAACACGTGGGCGTCAGCAGCCGCACTCTGTTTTGCGTGTGCTCAACGAGGAAAGAGAGGTGAAGAAGGGACGGCAAGGTGAGGGAGAGGACCCAGGGTCTCGTTATGAACGACACTGTGATGAGAAGTGGGGTGTGCCAGCGACGTCTTGGCTCTTCTGGTTGTGCGTTAGCGAGCTGCGCGGAGGAGGGGATGGGGGATGGGCCTGCAGGTGGGCACGGGTTTGGGTTAACGCTGGGCAGCAGCAGGGCCCGAGTGCAGATGGAATTCTGCAGGCCGATCAGTCGCCGATATGGCATTGTGCGAGGGGAATGAAAGAGGTCGGGGAGACAGGGATGAGAGGGGGAAGGCGAGGGGGAAGGGAAGGCGAGTTCCCCCTCCTCAACCAACCTCCTGGGACCCTGTGTCTTGGTCAGTGTCAGCTTTCTCTCTTTTTCCCGAGACGAGACAGATCCTCATCAGTTGGGTCCCGAGACGAGGTCGTGTGTCTCTCCCCAGAGATGGGCGAGAAGATCCATCTCTCTGCCTTCCTCCCAGCCCAACACAACCGAGACAGCATGTCTCAGCTCGCCGGTCTCGCGAGAGCCCGCCACGACGCCCCTCCACCCCACCACCAGCAACTGCAACCATGCCTGGAACCTGGCTGTCAAAGCAACGCAGGCAGACGAGTCGGCCCCACTCGCCGAGCTGTTCTCATTATCAAACCGGTTTAAGGGGTTGGAGTCCAAAGACGGCACAAGCACCCCCACCCTTCAAGCAACGCACCAAGGAGCGCCTAAACAGCGCCGTCGTGGGTCTGCACTAGGCCCCTCCCTAGCGCAGACCCCTAGACTCCCCCACTCCCAATCACCGCGAGGGCATCCAATTCGCTGGGTCCCGTCCAGCTTCTCTCGTCTCCGTCGTCCCCTAACCCGCAACGGGCTTAGAAGTCCCCGTTGATCCCGCCCCGGCCGGGCTCCCGCGAGCTCCAGCGTTCCCGTTGCGTCTTGGCCGTTTGCAAGCCTGATCCTCGTCAGGGTGTGATGCGCGGGGGCGTGGGCTTGCTATATCTGGGTCGGGCGCTGTCGATCTGCAGCGGGTTGGGTTGGTTGGGACAACGGGGTGAAGATTGTCGAGTAGAGACAATGAACGACATGACGGAACCAGGGAAAAGGTCCTCGGCAGTTGGCGCGGGGAGGCGCCGTTTGAGTTATAAAGGCGGTGGGGAATGCAGATGGGCGGTCCCAAAGACGCCCGAGGGTCCCAGGCCGGCTTGCAGCAGCCGAGTGAGCGGCAGCGGCACCCTCCCGAGCAGGGCATGGAAGCCCTGCCTTGGGAGCATGCCATTCCAGCGGGGGGGATGCTGCCCATTGGTCGTTGGTGGGAGACGTTGCTGTCCGGGGCACTTTACCCCGACTCTGAGACACTGTGGCTGCAGAAAACGAAATCGAACAATGGAGCCCCTGCCATCCACCACCCAAAAGTCCAGCTCCAGTTCCAGCTCCCCATGCCCCAGCTTCCCCGAACACGAGATGTGGGGAACTGGAGACCACTTGGCGGGATGTAAGGAAAGTCGAGGCCCGCGAAAAGACACTCTTCTCATCCTTCAGGATCCAGCGCCCAAGGGATCCTCGCAAACCGAAATCTCCAAATCTCGAGTTTCGGCCCAACTCCAGGCAGTAATCTCCCCTAGCGTTGCCGAGAGCAACGCCAACGGCCCTGCAGACCTTCTCGTCGGCCTTGTCAAAGGATGCCCAGCCGGTCGACTCGGCAGCAGCCTGGGGCAGATCCTGAGCCCAACGAGTCCACCACATCGTCACGGTCAGGGCACCCCAGGTGCTGACTTCTCAGTCATGGATGACACAGATAACATCCCTGGCTGGCCCCGGTGCTCTCCCATTTCCGCCTCACCTTGCGAACCTCGCCGGCCCGGAGCGGCGAGATGCCACGCGCGCGTGTTGCAAGAAAAGCAACAACCCTCTCGCCTCTCGGTGCCCTGAGGTCCAAGACTTTCTCCCCGACTCGGCGCCCACATCCAAGCCACCATGCACCCCAAGACACAATAGTTCGGGCTCGCCCGGGGTATGCCATGGATTCACCGCCTCCTCGTGTCTCGCCCTCTTCCCAGCAGCCCAGGTGGCATTTGTGTGGCAAAGATGTCGCGCGCACGCGATGACTAGTCCATGACGGAACTGAGGGGGGCGTTTCTGTCGCTGCTGGCGTGCAGACCACCATCGGGGAGGAGAGGGGGCGTTTTGCAGCAGCATGCTTTTCTTTTTCCCTCTGCCGCTCCCTCGCTCGCTGAATGGCTCTGCGTGGGGGGAAGCAGCCGGCTATTGGGCGCCTCCTCGCATGGGTCTTGTCGCTTCCGCCCTCCCCGGGTCACTGAGATGGCTTCGCGAGAGATGCCCCTGGCGCCCTGGACCCGGCGCGGAGGTAAACCTCCCGGTACCGACCCGTTTGCGGCATTGCGCCCGCGGGGGGTTTCCAGGCAATGGGATTCGGGAATTTGCCGTCCATTGGCCATGGGCTGTTGTTGACTGCCCCCCCCTCGACACGACATGCCAACAGCAGGAGGAGCAGGAACAGCCGCAGCAGCAACAGCAGGGTTGCTCCCCCCTTCACTGAACCTGGGACCTGGCATCTGCCGAACCCCCCTGTCTACTCATAACGCCGTGCAGAATCCCCCTCGGCCAAAAACAAACCATGATCGCCTGGGCCGCCGTTGACTGCAGTGCGAGGGACCGGCCTCGTGGGAACGCCTCCCCAGCAGCGTCCCTCTGCAGGTTTCACACGCAGGCCAGCCCGGCCCATCACACTGGTTTCCTCTTTCTTTTCGAGGCCGGATCGGCACCGTCTCCTTTCTCAGCATTACCTTGACTGCTATCGCGACCACCAGGAGGCGTGGCCAGGATCTTCAAACTCTCTCGCCCTGCTCCTCCCTCCCGGTCTGGTCTGGCTTCTCTTCGTCACCCGTCCCGGAGCAGCGGTTCTTAACCCTCACTAGATTCCTCCACCCTCGCTGATTCTTGTTTCGACGTTCATGGCCATTCTGAACCCACCTCTTCTCCGAAGCTTACCGAACCACCGACTGCGGCTCTAACCACCTCGTTCGTTCCGCTCCTGCCGACAAGATGGGTCTCAAAGGCGACGCCCCCTGGGCCCTCGGGGTGATGTGGTTGTTGGCCGGGTTGGTGTTCTTCTTCCTCCTGCTACGGCTCTACACGCGCATCGTCTGTCTCGCTTCCTACGGCATCGACGACCACGTCTACATTGTCGCCTTTGTCTTTCTCCTCATCTTCACCATCTTCACGACGCTCGCGGGCCAATACGGCTTCGGACAGACCATGGAGGAGATCGGGTCGATAGACTCGGCCGTGCAGCGAGCTCTCCCACGAAGTCCATTCCTATCAGTTAGAACAGCTCGAAGATGTTGGAGGGCAGGTTGTCCAGTTGAGGTTTTGATGGAGCGTGGCGCGCATACTGGAGACATCCCTGTATGGACCTCGAGACGTCTGCAGCCACTCTGGGCCACCACGCCGTCCGGAGGATCATTCGCTGGGTGATGAAGGTGCCAAAGTGGCCGGTACCATCACGGGCCGCTCTTTCAATGCGTGGAGGACCTCCCTCGGAGTCAGGCACCTCTTCCAATCATCCCTCGCTCGGTGGTACAGCACTTCAGCGTCCAGTCTATATGATGTCGCCTTCAGCCGGATTCGTCGTTGCTCATGCCGGTCCAGGGGGTCGGGGAGCGTCCCATTGAGGAGGAAGTTGCAGACGTCAGCATACTATTCCGAGCTGAGGTACTCAGTGATCATGTTCCCTCGCGGGCCAGTTGGAGGGTCTGTAATCTCTCCAGAGCAAGACTCCCCCAGCCACAGCTGTAAGTCTGACCATATGGCTGGTGCAGAAGGGGCGGGGATTGCCTTCACCAGGCTGCTCTGTGCCGGAGGGAGGCTGGATGACACCATTCTCGCCCGCTCATCAGGCTGCAGACTTCGGAGGTATATCTCGTATCCTCCTTTTCCGTTCTTCCAGATCCGAGTGCCGTCTGGAGCGACAGTCCCACAGGGCTTGAGGATGTCGCCATTGCAGTCACCACAGGGGAAGATGGTTCGAGACAGGGCATCGGCCGTTGCATTTCTCCGGCCTGGGATGTGCTTGATCTGGATGTTGAGCATCCTTAGCTCCGCGAGCCACCTGGGGTAAATGCCCTCTGCCAGAGTGGAGTCGAGGAACCACGTCAACGGGAGGTGGTCGGTGAAGATGATGGACAGATCTTTGGCCAGGAAATAGTGGGAATGTTTCCTGCAGAATTGCATTATTGCCGCCAGCTTTCGTTTGTATGTGCCTTACCTCCGCTAGGTCGAGTTGAAGAGGAAGCTGTCGTATATGATAGGTGTCAGGATGCCGTTTTGATGCTACATAATGACACAGCCCGCTCCATACCCAGAGGCGTCTGAGTAGAGCTCCACCGCCCCCCCTGAATATGGCCATACATCTCCACTGTATTTGCCGCAACTTCCCTCAGTAGCGTGAATAATATCGCCTCAGCTTCCTTCTATCTCTATTCCACGTCCCCAGTCAGGCGATTCAGTGGCCTCGCTACCTTGAAGAAAATCGGAATCCATCTTCTGCACGGTCCCAGTATCACGGGAGTGACGGGCGGCCAACCTTGCGTTGGGTGTATGATGTTTGTGGTTGCGCGAGGAAAGCAACCAAGAGGCCCGCAGCGGCAGGGGATATGCCCCTGCAGCGGCCTGCAACCCTAACCCTATGTACATGACCAAGTCACGGCTCTGCCCGTGACACCCAGTGCCCCAAGAAACAACCTCACACCTCTCTGGTCCACTAGGGCGGGCTAGTCCCTGAGCTTTACCGCTCTCTCGGGTTTCACCAAGAGGATACCGCCAATCCCGTGAGCTACCTCAACTGCCACAATATTAGGGACTCCAATCCGAATTTTCTTGAGAGCTTGAGCTTCGCCCAGTCCAGTCATGGGAGGAGATGTTCCCTAATGAACTCCCATTGTGCCTCAAAGGATCCATGGGTGACGAACACGTCGTCCATGTAGAAGACTGTCGGAGCAATGGTTTCTTCCCCAACGGGGGCGATAAGGGACCTAGCGGGGTCAGGCGAGGGGATTGCTCCGAGGGTAAGCTTCATGAACTCGGTAAAGGTGAACCCAGACGATTGAGATCCCTATAGCATCCGAGTAGGTTGGAGTTATAGGAATCCCGGTGCCTCAAAAGCAAAGACGTGTCGGTCCTCGGGGTATACTGGGACGCTCCAGTATACGTGTTTGAGGTCGAAGGAGGAGAAGGACTGGATCCGGGGGTCAGACAGGTGGATGTACATATCCCTCAGGTAGGTGATGTTACTGCCTGGGAAATTTTCCTCTACATTTCGATAGTTGAGTGTCAGGCGTGGTTCGTCCCATTCTATATCTCCCTCCTTTTTCTCCACAAGGTTTGGTTCTGCTGACCAGGCCGAGAGGTGGCCGTTTGCTGCCAATATGGACTCGAACAATTCTGCGTCAACCCCATCCTGGATAAGCTTGTTCATCCAGTACTGGCGGCCTGGGGACCAGTGCTTCCGGCGAGAGCGGTTCCACGGCTGGACGCCCTCTTTCAGGCGCACCCTGTGTGTGATGAGGTCCGTGGGTGGGATGTCCTTCACAGTGTGGGCGTTCAGGTTCCTCCAGGCGAAGCAAGTTGCTTTAACCTCAGCAACCATGTCCTCCGGTACCAACGGACCGATTTGTATGCCCGATGTTTCAAACCACCTTTCCACCTCATCTCCCCTAAGCTAAGTGTCGACAGTCCTCCTCACTGGTCGCCTGGTAGTAGGGAATGGGGGGATGTAGGGTTGAGGTGGAAGCGGCTTAGAAGTTTCTGCAGCGGCGGCTTGGATGAATCGACTATCGAAGAAGGTACTGAGATGCGTGATGTCTCCCTGGTCTGGAAAGGATGGATGATGATTCAGTCTGGGCGCGTGGAGCCTCATCAAGACGTCAGGAGGTGGGAGTTTATGGACAGGGCCAGCCATCGTTGATGCTTCCACCTCCAGGAGGAGGGAGTCCATCGCGAGTACTCCGTCCATGGGCAGGTTTCCGACGTGCTCAGGTCGAGGTTGGAAGATCAGTTTCCTGACTCCGAGGTTATGGAGTCCTCCTCCGTTGTGTCTGTGACCGACACGCTGGGCCGAGTTCCCACAGCATCAGGATCCTCTCCCTCAGACGAGGAGGCCATGTGGCTCGGGCCAAGGATGAGTCTGTGGGATGGCATGGGTGCCAGTTGGGGCCCTCGAAGGGTTTGGGGGAGTTCATCTTGGCCGGGGTCGCCGATGGTGAGCGCTGAGTCCCTGATGTGAAATGTTGCCCTGACGTCCCAGAGCCACAGGAGGCCCAGGAGCAGTTGGATGTTCTCTCGTTCCGTCCCGCGAGGTTTCACCACCGCCCAGATTTCCCTCACAGTTCCCAGGCAGGAGACTTTGATGGCCACGAAATCGGCCACAGGGCTGAATCGTCTATCCGTAGTTGAGAGGACTAGTCCTCCGAAGCCGACTCCAGATAGGGGGGATACCCGAAGGCCTATGGTCCTCATAAGTGACTTTGAAATGAGGTTGATTTCCGAACCTTGGTCTGCTTGAGCTGTGTCTTCCAGGAGTGATTTGGCTTACTTGTTGCCCTATCTGGCTGATACAGTCACGGAGAGGCGGAACGCCTTCATCCGCCTTTTGTTAGTAGCCAGAAACTGGGTGAACGTTGGCGGGGGGGTGACTCGGTCTGCGGTGGTAGCGTTGGCGGAGATGGTGACAGCCAGGGTTCGAGTCTTGGAGATGAGTTTTTTGACTGCCTTCGTACCGTCGGGGCTGACTTGCATCAGGTCCAGCAGGGATATCTGACAAGTGATCTTCCTGAGGTATCCTCCCCAGTCGAATAGGCCCTTACCCCGTCGGCCCTGGATTTCTTTCAGGCCAGAGTGCTCCGCTACGGGGGTCGGCTGATTCGAGATTGAGTGGTCGCTAGGATATCGCCCCAGTCATGCTGAGTCAAAAGGGGCGAGTCGACTGGGAGGGACGAGTCCTTAGAGCCTTGAGCGGCCATTCCGGCTGTGGCTCCAGGCTCCTTCGGGGTGGTATGGAGGGTTTGTTTGCCTAGTAAGGGGGGCGGGGGGTAGTAAGAGAGGAGGAGGTGTCCAGGAGGGTAGGGTTCTCCCACCTTGGGGGGGGGGGGGGGGGGGG
>MU855352.1:14133-24924 GCA_033296695.1 Staphylotrichum tortipilum | reverse complement strand
CGACGCCAGCGGCCCCCGCGGCGGAGGTGAAGGAGGCGGCGACGGTGGATCTGCTGAGTGGGAGGTGCAAGAGGATGGGAAGTGGGTTGTCAACTCCCTGAGGCTGAAGAGGGGTCCAGGGTGGTGACGGAGAGAGGAAGAAAAGGTTGAGGGATTCCCAAGGGAGAGGGGATGAGTGAGTGAGTCCAGGCCTTTGCCCAGGTGGGACTTCCTGTTCAGCAGTGTGCTGCCTTCCAGTGAGCTGTTTTCCTTACTTTAGCATCAAGAAGAAGCCCAGCGATGCCTTTGCGATCGCCATCATCGTCCCTTCTCCTTATGGCACAAGGGTAAAGCTCGGTCCACGATGGGCAAACCCATCGTCGTCCCTTCCCCTTATGGAATAAGGGAAAAGTTCGGCCCACGACTCTGAATTTCGGGCTGCCAGAATGGTTTTTCCTGTTCCTGGTTTCGCCGGCCTCAACATGACCCCAGGACGCCGAATCATCAGCCGGTACCATGGTGCTCACTCGAGCCTCAAAGCGTTCTGCCGGCGATGCCGTCAGCAGAATGGCCACTCCTGCCCCCCTTTCCCAACAGGCAGAACGTCCACGGTCAGTCTCTTTCCAGATCCCCTGTTCATGCTCTCTTCAGAGCGCTGCGACTGCTTGGGATCACCCTGCTCTACCCCATGCTTGCGATTCTGGGTTTGCACCTAATTAAGATAACTATGTCTATCGCACGAAGGTTGTCATCGTTACCTCCGTCCCCGCCGCCCAAGCGCCGTCAGATTGATCTGGATGCCGACGAAGCACAGAGAGACCAGTCGTTTTTCAACCACAGAGGAGACAACATCTACGATGCCGACGACAGACTGGGCGCAGGATCCGCCAAGGACGATCAGGCAGACAACCACAAGGAGTGGGCAGGCGCCGACGATCTCGACAGCCAGGACGATTGCGAAGACGATTGTTACGACATCGACGATGACGAGTCCGACTGGGAAGAGGACGATGACCCAGATGACATTCCCCTTGGTACTACCAACAATCACCAAGACCTTGCCTCCCCTTGTCACCACCCCGATGTCCACCCCAGACTCGTACAAGACCCAGACTCGGACGCTAAAAGATTTGAGGCCGACTTCTTTCGCTCTGTTAATTTCGTGTCGGCTTGGTGCAAAAAGCTTGGAACGGCCCGGGCATTTTGCGCCATCCCACACGGCCAGCGACCGATGACCTACGGGGTATTCGCATGGCTCTTGGTTGAGGATACGGTGACCCTCCACCAAGCTGTCATGGACGCATTCCCCTTTGAGGTGAAGGCCATTCTGGGTCGGCTAAACTTATCCGTCGAGGATCTGTTAGCACTTCCGCAGCTCGAACCCAGCTGCTCCGACTGGGGTTGTTACCTTGGTCTCTCACTTAAACCTGTCACAGCTCCACCCTGGCCCTACCATACCACCGTCATCAAGAACAACACGAGCGAGGCCGCCGTTTATGGTGGAAGCAGTTACAGGGCAATCGGTCCTCGATCCGTTCAACATCGAGCATGCATCCGAAAGCGGGCAGCGGGTATCCTCAACACAGCCACTTCTGGCCGATTTTATCAGTTTTCGGCAAGGCCCGCTGTCTCAACCTCGTTCTTCCGCCTCGCCGGCCTCCCCCGGTACTCCGATTCAAGCAAGCGACTGGCACGGTTCATCGAGGGCTTACTCCAGGCCTACCTGGATCTCGTTCAGGAGTCGACAGTTGCAACAGATTGGCACCGACCCGCCATCACGGCCTTCATCAGGGAAATGCGAGCATCTGTGTTCGGCGACCGCCTCGACTCTGCACCATCGTTTCACCAGTATGGTTGCAACAGCGCCTGGTCCTTGGCCCAAGGTTTCACTGGGGTCATCCTAGGGAATGTCCAAGGCTGTCAAGTTTGTGGGAGAAAGATGACGTCCATGCAGCTCCTACATCCTGCAGACCCCTTTGGGCCGCGAGCTTGCCCCGCGCATGCGCTTGATCTCAGAATGCAGGATCCCAGATGGATGTTTGGCGGCTGCTGCGTCGTCTGCAAGAGGGAGCGTGGTTTCAACAGAATTCACTTTCGGGGATCAGGGGCTACCTCGTGGTGTGCAACTTGCATACGAGTGAGGGTTCGCCATGAGCGCGCTGGCACTCTCTTCGATGTTGAGAAATATGTCAAGGACCATGATGGATGCAAGCAGTGTGGCGCGCCAGAGTGGGAACCCGGAAAGGCAAGGAGGTCGAACTTTTGTGGTCTGGCTGAAGAACGGCGGTGCATCCACTGCTTCATGTACCGGCTGCATTACCGTGTGGAGCGGAATCCGGCTCTCAGGTATGACTCCTCGAGGACGGCGCCGACATGTACTAACTTTGGCGCAGGATCAACGACAAGGTTCCAGTTGGCAAACACGGATGCGGCAACTGCGGCAAACAAGAGCAAGCCGATAAGGAGCAAAAGCGCAGATGGATCTGGCTTGGGGAATATCGGCGTTGCCACCGCTGTGCAGAGTTGATCCGAAACCACCAACGAGAATGGAGCCCTCGGGAGCTCGACGGCTGCGCGCAGTGTGGGGCGCATGAGCCCCCGCCTCATCAGTTGAAGTGGTGGCGTGGATCCGGGGCTGAGAGGCGGTGCAACAAGTGCTACCTTTACAGGTACATTCACAAAGGCAAAGAGAGGCCGGTGGGACTGGGTTTGCCAACTGAGAAAGATCCCTGCGACCATTGTGGTGAGCCTTCGCCGGCGGGTGTCTCGAATACATCGAAGCTTGGCTGGAGGGGGGCTGGGGAGAAGAGGCGGTGCCCTCGATGCGCCGGCCACTTGCGGAAGCACGCGGGCGAGGAGAGACCGTTGGGTTGCGTGGAGTGTGCGGAGCCTTTGCCAGTGGGTGTGAGCAACCTGTGGGAGCATGGTTGGAGGGGACGCAGGGAGAAGGCTTTGCGTTGTCCAGAGTGTGTGAAGTCGAAGGGGGACACCTGAGAAAAGGACTTGCCAGAAAAGGGGCAGGATCGTGGCAGACACATTGCTTCGTTTGGAGGTCGCTACGGAGCCTGGGGCCAAAAGAAAACGAACAGGCCCAGAGTGCGAGCCGAGTCAGCGCAGTATGAATCAACGCTTGCGTGATTTCTGGACTGTATTTTTCACAAGGCAGAAAGATTTAGCTACCGAAGTACTAGTTATCGCCCGAGGAGCCAGTCTGGAGCCTCTATGCCCTGTTCGGGAGGGTGCCGCTGCCGCTCCCTTCATTCAACCACCAGTCCCCTCGACCTTTACCACTCTAAACCCCCACCAACCCTGCCCTCAACACCCTCTGCTTAAACGATTTAGGCGAGAATCTCCCCCCAATGCCACTCTCGCCAGTCCCACTACTCCCAGTCCCGCTCCCACCACCAACTGCCGACCCGACCCCCCCCCTCCCCAACTGCATGCCACTCCACCGCCAGCCCAGATGTTCTCAAACTCAACCTCGCCTCCCACATCGGTCAGGGCTTCGCCATCGTCGGCGTGGCCATTGCCAAGTCGTCGCTCGGCTTCTTCTTGCTCCGCCTTGTCACCGTCTTTTGGCACCGCATCGCCATCTGGACGGCCATGACGCTCGTGACGCTGGCGTCCATTGGTGAGTTTTGGCCCGTCTCCAATTTCGACTCGTCGTCAACACTGACCCCCCACCAGCACAGGTCCTCTGCTTCTGGCTCTCCTGCGTGCCCCTGAACTACGTCTACGACCGCCGCATCCCGGGTGGTTACTGCCCCATCGACACGCGACCGACGTCCTACATTCTCTGCAGTACGCCCTGCCTACGAGCCCCCCCCCTTTTTCTTTTTTGGAAAACGCACGGTTACTGACACCGGGGACTGAACAGTCTCGACGATCCTGGTCGACTTTTTCTTCGCCGTCTTCCCCTGGATCATCGTCTGGCCGCTGCAGATGCCGCAGCGGGAAAAGTACACCATCGCCGGCAGCATGAGTCTGGGCCTGATGTACGTTCCCCCTTCCACAAGCAACACCCTCACTAACCCCTCCCAGCGCCGCCGCAGCCGGCATCAAACGCACCACCGAAGTCGAAGGCCTCTACACACCCAACTACCTCAGTCGGTGGTCCCCCTTTCCCTCCCTCCCTACTTTTCTAACCCCCCTTCCAGAAGACAGCGTCGGCCTCATCGTCTGGTCCTCCGCCGAAATGGCCGTCACCCTCATCTGCATCGGCATCCCCGTCTGCCGGCCCCTCTACAAGCGCGCCTTCCGCCGCCTCTTCGGCGAGACGGGCAACTCCTCCACCCACGGGTACCAGAAACAATCCCGGGGCATCGACGGCAGCAATTCCGTGCCGCTGCGTACCATCGGCGGCGGGATGATCGGGCCGGACGGCGTGCCCATTTCCTCTGCTGCTGCGCGCAAGCAGGGTGGTGTGAGCGGGCATACCACGGATAAGGACGCGGGCGAGGGGAGCGATGATAATATTAGTTTTAGGGAGGTCAAGATTGGGGTGAACGGGCCGTTTACGAGGACGACGGTGGGGAGGGGGAGGAGGGGCAGCGCGGACCAGGGGTCGTCGGATGAGGAGATTTTGGGGGATGAGTTTAGACGGAGCCAGATTAGGGGGGCCAGCGGGGGAGAGGAGGAGAGGGAGACGGTGGTTTCGGCGGGGGCGGGCGCGAGCAGGGGAGGCGCGGGGCAGAGGGGGATTTTGGTGACGGAGAGTTATCGCGTGGAGAGGACGTAGGGAGTGGCTTGGTAGGAGGTGGCTGGGCCCGCTGGGGAAGAGGGCGGTGGGGAGGGGGTTCTTTTCCTTTGGCTGGACTAACTCGGGATGGTTGAGAGGGATACACAGCACAACACACAGGGTACTATCATAGATCTCGGTCTTTTAGTGGGGGGGTATCACGGCTCGGGGGCGTTCGCTTGAACACCGTTCGGGAGTTTCATGTCGCTCTTTTTGGTCACATCACTATTTTCTTAGCATTGTCTCGATACCTGGCTCTGGCCACGGGGGTTGTAAAAAATAATTAGTTAACTAACATCTGTATAATAACACGCAAAACAAAGACGGCGGCTTAGCAACGGATCCCACTCGCGGGCAATACATTCTTTTCACGTCGGCGTCACGGTGCCATGTTTAAGTTACCCTGGACGTGCCGCGCTGACTGTGGTCGAAGAAGATTGAGTGGGATGACGGCGAACATGTCGTTTGGTCGAATCCAGGAATGCTGTTTCGTCAGTGGGCAGCCGAGCGAGCACAGTCGTCTCAAACAAGGGCATTGTCAAACAACGAGCGACCAGAAACCCGAACAAGAATTGCTGTCTTTGTACTACTGTGAACCACCCTGGTGGTCCATGCTCCATCCCCACCCACAGGGCTTTTCCCTGGTCCGGTGGTCGCCGCCTTGGCTTCCACCACAACACACACATCATCACCAGCAATACATTGCTGCAGTCCCACAACTACCGAGGCCCGACAACAACAAAGATGACTTCGAACAGACTGCCATTGTCCGATTGAACTTCACCGAACAGTGAAGTGGTTTCCTCAATCCATCTCTGTCGCAAAACTCTATATAATCTCACGTTTTCTCTCCTCCCAGCTCACCAACCATTCCCTCTCACCAACCAATTACTGATCACCCATAAGACAAAAACTCAACAGAATCCCCAACTCGACATTCCCGCAAAATGTGTGCCTACGACAAAGTCACGACCGTCTGCATCCACTGCGACCAGCTCCTCAGCGTCGAGTGGAAGAAGAAGGCCGACTGCCAGGAGCCAACGCTCTGCTGGTGTCGCGACATCGGGTACGAGTCGCGCTGCCTGGTGGCGTGCGGGTGTGACGAGGATGGCGAGGCGGTGGATGTGATGGAAGAGAAGGTTGAGAAAAAGGATCAGGAAAAGGATGCGGTGCCTGCCGCTGAATCGAGGGGCCTGAAGAGGAAGAGGTCGTCGGAGTGGCTTCGGCGGGCTGCTGAGCGGATGCGGTAAGTTGCTATCTCCCTACTCTCATGGGCTGACTGAGGTAAGTGGTGCTGAAGATGGGAGTGGATGGCGGGGTGGTTGTGGAGGGTTGGGGTGTTTTGGTAAGTGTGAAGAGACAGAGAGGTAGAAAGGTAGGATTGCGATAGAGTGCTGGGATAGGAATTGGAGTGAATTGATGGTCGAGCTAAAAGGAGTTTCTGAGTTTGTGACAATGACCCCTTGTTTTGTTTGTTTCTCTTTTTGGTGTGCCCCTGAAAATGAGTTGAAGTTGAGCATGGGAAAATGAGACAGCCGCACGTGGACAAAGAAGGCTTCAAGTGAGACAGAACAAGCCCAAGACGTCATCAACGAAATCGGAATCTCGGCCAAAACTGGCCATCAGCCATGCCTTCTGACCTTCCAGTGCTTCCACACGAGAAATTGGCAAGAAGTGGCCAACTCGAATCAGCGTGCCTCGACGGACTCTGGGGCGCTGATGGGCTGGAGGGGCAATGACATGTCGGCCAATCATTGAGCTTAACCGGCACCACGACAGGGGGTCAGCCCCCCCATTTCGCCCCCAAACAAGCACAAACTCCACTGTCGCGACCACAATCGCGTCCCGTCAGCCTCCATGGTGCTCACACATTGACGAGTCGCTGCTCGTTCTCGCCCGTCCAGCTTACACGGGCTAATATTGAGCGCCCCTCATGCCTTATGCCCTACGGGTCTGCGGGCCCGCGCGGTGGCGCATGGGTTCGCCGAGGATTCCCGTTGTCGAACGGTTTTTGTTCCAATTTGAGGTCGTGACCCACAGCCCTGTCGCTAGCCATGCTTGCTTTGCACCAGGCACCCCCTCGAGCGCGGCATTCCCCGTGTTTTCGAATACGTACTTCGTTTTCGCTCTCTCATGGCTTTCTGGCCGAGGATTCCGACGTCGTGCTTCTTCCTAAGCCAACTCTGAATCAGGCTCCTTGAGTGAAAACATCAACATCGGCTTGCCCCTGGATTCACCCAAACCGTCCGTCACAAGTCATCGTGAAGCCATCATCGCCCACATGGCCACCAGTCTTCCTCCCATCGAGAAGCAGGCATGCTGAACCAACCCCGAGACACCCATACACCCGCCCACTCACCCGCCCACCATGTTCCGTTCAAGCCGCCCAGCCAGCTCTACCGAGCACGTCCTCCATCGCCAACCACGCCAGTCGCCCTTGGGCGGGATGCGGAAACAGCCCGAGGAGGACACCATCACGAGCACCGCAAAGCAAGAGAAGAAGTTTCTACGCCGATGGCATGACAGACGTACCATGCCTGCTCCAAAGCGACCAGACTCCTCCTTGCCTCTGCAGCTCTTCGATCCTCAGGCGTACCCCGCCGTCGCCCATCCGGACCATGGCACAAACCCGAGGAGATGGTCTCGAAATACGAGGACCCGGGAGACCATGGCCGTCTTACTCGATGACGCACCAAGTCCCGCCAGAGCCAACGCGCCTGAACGGCTCCTACCTCTGCGTCACCCGAGTTATGCCCGCCACAGCTCCGAGTGGGAGACGGAGACTCTCTTTGACCAGAGCAATGCAGATGCAGACACTGACGCGGTGCTGTACCCCTGTCCGTTCAGGATACGCCACCCGGCCAGGTTCAACATCCGGGACCACGAGAGCTGTGCCAGGGCCGCATTTGACGCGGTTAGGCTAAAGTCAGTCTTCCTCTCCGTATCTCTCCCATAGAATCCTGCTGACTCAGACAACAGACAGCATATCTTCACCCACCACCGGCGCACCCCCATCCTGCACCAATGCAAGCGCTGCAAGCAGCACTTCACCACCGACGCGGCCCTCGAGACCCATCTCCTGCTACCCCGAGACGACATGTGCGAAGTCAACCCCTCCCCTCCCGACGACCCCGAGGACGGCATCCCCGACGAAACCCAACGCTCCCTCAAAGCCCTCGACCCCTCCTCCACCACCTGGGAAACCCTCTACCGCCTTGTCTTCCCCTCAGACCCCTCTGTCCCCAACCCAGGTATGTCCCCCCCTCCTCCCACCTTTTAAGCCCCCGAGCTAACCCTGTAGATCCCCACCCCCTAATCGAGCTCCCCGAACTCGAAGCCGCCCTCGACGCCCAACACCCCACCCTCAAATCCTCCCTGCGCGAGAAACTCGCCCTCTTCCTCCCCCCATCCCTCCTCGACGCCGACACCGACGCAAATTACCTCTCCTTTCTGACCGGGCAGCTCGCGCTGGTCGTGGAAACGCACCAGGTGGATGTGATTCGGCAGTGTCAGGCAAGGCATGCGCCGGCGATGGTGGGGGGTGGGAGGCTGAATAGACGGTCACGCAGGGAGACATTGCTTTTTCAATCCTTCCACCGGCACGGCGGCGAGCAGGGGAAGGCGGTACACCGCCACTCGCGGAGGGGGAGTAAAAAAGCGAGTCTGTTGTTGGGGGATGAACAGCTGGGTGGGGGTCGGGTTTCGTTGGAGGGCGAGGGAAATACCACGCGCTGGGGCGGTAGGGTGTCACACGCCCGGCCGGCGGCAGGGGAGGACGGAGATGGTGGTGATGACGACGGCTTGCGAGATCCGCGCGACTCGGGGATTGGGATGGCGTGCGAGGCCTGCGGGCGGGAGGGGTGTTACTGTGACGGGGTGGGTGAGACTGTCAAGGTCGGGGAAAGCGACTGCGAGACTGTAAGAGGCTCGGCGTCATCCGAGGTGCGACAGCGTCCTGATACTGGAGAGGGATCGTATCGTGGGGACTGTGAGGATGATGAGGAGGATGGACAAGAGCAGCCACTGCTGGCGTCGCCGCGATCTCGAGATGGCTATGCCCCGCCGCCGTCAATGGGCAGGGCGCTGCCGAGGTTGAGTCTGCGGACGTCTGGGCTGGCGGTGGCGTGGCATGGAGTCGGGAATGTGGAGGTTGGGTCTGTGGTTAGTGGTGCGAGTGGAGGAAGTGGTGTGGGAGGGAGATTCTCGCCTGAGTCGTTTAAGCAGAGGGTTTTGAGAGCAGGCTTGGGGGTTTAGGATATTGGGACGCCAGGCAGCGGTTTAGTGATTGTATGAAGGGAGGGTTGGCGAGGTGAGAAGTGTGTGTTAACGGCTCAGGGGCATGGGTTGGGTTCATGCGTTCAGGGGAATGGGATGGGTCAATATCCAGGGGTTTCTGAGAGGCGGGCTGGTTGGTAAGGGCGGTGTCGTCAGGAGTTTGTTGGATTGAGGGACATCTGCATTGCATGGTTACGCGTCGGGCAGGTGTCGGGGGCGGTTGTTTGGGCACATGTAGGTGGTATTGGGTAGACAATAATTTAACTAGTTAATCATAATTCAGCTTCTTGCAACATCTTAACCCATATACTAGTCTTTCAACGACACCCCGAACAACATCTCCGCCACATGCCGTCGTAGCTCAAGGGTATAGGCTGCCGTCCCCTCCTCCACGTCTTCGTACTTCTTATACACTTCCCCCACCTGACTGCCCAGGAACTCGCGCGCGTCGTCATCAGGGTCATATTTCTTATCCGGCCGAGGCTTGATTCTCCATTTGGCGTCGTTCACCGAGCAGTCGTACCTCGTGATCCCATCACCCAGGTCTCGCCACGCCGTGAAAACCAAGACGCGACCCCATCCGCACTGCGGCGCGGGCAGCACGCTGATGCAGTGGTCCGTGAAGCACCTCAAGTGGCCTCCGACATGACCTTTGAACGCGCTCTCAACCGGGCAGCAGCATTTAACCGGGTGGCTTAGCAGACACTCCCGGGTCGGCGCGAGGGCGCCGCCAGGCGGCGTGACATCGTTGGGGTAGCACTCCGCGAGGTGCGCCGAGGGGTCAGTGTGCTTGCGCCGCGCCTTACAGGTGGCGGGCATTGTCAAGTTCTCGAGCTGTGACCGGTCCAGATCGAGCTGCGGGCCCCGTCTGGCATGTGCATGGTAGTCAGGATGGACCACAGGCTGACGAGGTCTTGGACACTGGGGATGCCACCGCGGAAGGGGGTGGCCCGCGTGATGAAGAGCTGCCGGCGCAAAAGGAACGATTCGCCAACTGCGCGGGCCTGATCGTCCATGACGAAGCGGTAGGCACCGCGGCGGGGGCGGGTGGGCGTGGTGCGGGCGAGGGCCGCGAGGAACGTGGAGACGTCATGGCCGGCGCGGCGCAGGAGGGTGACCTTTCGGACAAATGCTCGGGTGATGGTTACATTGCCAGAGAGGTGAAGCCGGTCATCGGGATTCTCGCACCACAGGTTGGACTTGTCGCCGGGGAGGGGCGGCGTCGGCAAGGGGAGGGACGAGTGCAGCAGTTCGCAAACCTCGCACACCGCAAGAACCGGCGAGTCACGCTCAAGCATCTCCAGGAGGCACCGGCGTCTGTATAAAACGCGGAGCCCGGTGGGGAAGCCGCGCCACGCCACGTTGAAAGTGCCAGGTCCCAACACAGACATCATGGTGCGGCTGGTGAGTGCGAGGGCGATGCGAAACTCGCCGGTGAGCTCATTGCCGATGAGGAGGATAAGCTCGCACGGCAAGTGTTACAAGTGCGACGTGGGGGCGATAATGGTGGACAGCATGCGTGGCATGATGATGGTGGTTCTCGCCATCTGCTGCGGGGGGACGCAGCGAAGCCAAGGATAATCGAACATGGTGAGTGACTGTGAGCGAGCAGAAGGTGACTGGGTAAGCAGGTGAGAAGATGGATTGATGGGATGGGACGATGGAGGAATGGATGGAAAAAGAGGAGAGAAGGGAAGGGAGAAGGGAGAAGGAAGAAGGAAGGGGTTGGGAGGGGGGCGGGCTCAGGGTTTTATAGGCAGCCAACCGGCAACCCTCCTCCCGACAACCACCTCCCCCCC